>JADBJO010001840.1:316236-321236 GCA_016801955.1 Conus betulinus
TAGTCCCCAAACGCGCACTGTTTCTCGCTGGTGATACTGCTCCAGCCGATCCTGTACACAACCGTGGTAGAAGTTGTCCTTTTTGAGCATTTCTCTGTACAGCTATTGAACTCCTCGGAAAGCTTTTCGCCGAGATCGATCTTTCCAGACGCTGAAACGACGAACTAAAAAGCGTGAAGGGACGTAGCAACCAGTGCTGGAACGAGGAAGTGCTAAAAGTGACGCAAACTCGCCGGCTGCGTCACTGCTAATGCCATTGCCATTTGACGTGGTGTTCTTCCCATTTTCTTCTGCCCTTTCCTGGCGTTTGTATGGCTAGAGGCGTCGTTGCGGTCATTCCAAGCTCCAGCCGTCGGGGGTCCAGTGTGTCGGAGATAGCATTCTGCATGGCCCTAGGATCGGAATACCGCTCGAACCGGCAACGGACATGACAATTGGCAAAGGTCGCTCAGAGCAGCTGCATCGATCGGTGGACGAAAACAGCCGTGAAGAAATCGAATTAGCCTATATAAGTGACCACTGACGAGATGAAAAGAAGCTTCATACTGTCACCTGAACAGAATGCAGCCTGAGAAACGAATAAAATAATTATAATAATAATGATAATAATAATAATAATAATAATAATGATAATAATAATAATAATAATGATAATAATAATAATACCAAGTAGTAATAATCATCATCATCATCATAAAACTGATTAAAATTAATATAAAGCAGTTGAAAGGTGAATATCACACACACACACACACACACACACACACACACACACACACACAGAGGACTCATTTGATGACACACACATACACACTAGCACATCTGATAACACAACACACACACACACACACACACACACACACACACACAAATTTGCGCAGAAAAATGAGGACGCTGTCTCTTAAAAAGCACACACACACACACACACACACACACACACACTGAACGTTCTTCTTAGTTTTCATCTTAGTTTCATCGCCCCCCCCCCCCCCCCCCCCTCCCCTGCCTTCTTCCGCACTTCAGCTCCCAACTCTCAGCACCTCCACCTGGTCCCCTCCCCACTCCTTCCCCTTTCATCTCTGCGTTCTGTTTAGGAGCATCTCTCTCTAATCTCTCTCTCTCTCGCGTGTGTGTGTGTGTGTGTGTGTTGTGTGTGTGTGTGCGCGTGTGCGTGTGTGTGTGCGCGCGCGCGCGCCTGCGCGCCTACGTCTCCAAGATCATCGACCAAGAGCGTAACACCTCCGGAAGGCACTGATTGGTTGTTAATGTGATAACCTTCTCTCCCCCTCACTCCCTTCCCCACACCACTCCCCGTTCCCCCCCATCTTCACCCCGTTCCCCATCTTCACCCCGTTCCCCCCCCCGTTCCCCATCTTCACCCCGTTCCCCCATCAACCCCTCCTTTCAACCCCTCCTTTCTTAATCCGCTCCCTCTCCCTTTGCTTCGCCAGCCCACTCGTCCTCCGATCTCGTAATGTGCAAGAGAGAGAGAGAGAGAGAGAGAGAGAGAGAGAGAGACAGAGAGAGTGTGTACTGTGTGACCTGTTGAACAGTTTGGATAGGTAAACAGAATAGGGAGACATCTGTCACTCTCCACGTTACTCTGTGTGTGTGTGTGTGTGTGTGTGTGTGTGTGTGTGTGTGTTTGCGCGCGTGCGTGAGTGCATGTGTGCGTGCGTGCGTGCGTGCGTGTGTGTATGTGCTACAAAAGTCACTTTCTCAACATCAACACTGCCAAAAGAAATCTTTATTGGTTTTCAGTGTATCTCTGTTGATCCTTTTGTACCACCTGTCTATCGGTGTACGGCACACAAAGTCTGCGTGTCGGGCAAAGCCGACTTGTGGAAGATGTGGTCACACTGACCATGTCATTGAATCGTGTACCAGGGCCAAACATTGTATAAACTGCTCTGGAGATCATTCAGCCTCTTACCTGGATGCCCAGAAATATAAACTTCGTGTTTTGGCCGGTAAACTGAAGTCTTCCAACCATATGCCATACTCTGAGGCTCTCAGACAAACCAAAGCTCAAATGAGCAAAGGAGAGGTACAGGTGCAGGAATTAAAAGAAGACCAGGGTGCCGGGAAACGATAATTCAACCAAAGCTAATCACCACAGTAGGTCTTATTCCTCGGTTCTAAGTCAAGGAATGATGAAGACTAATCAACAAAACTTGCTGCCCACCACTTCTTTGGATTCTAGCCCCCCTTCAATCTGGGGGTACTCGTATTTTTACCAACTCATAGTGACAGTTCAAACCAAACTAGTATTGCTGTCACAAATCAGACAAGTATAGGACAGAAATAAAACATTTCAAAAACATCTGTGCTAAGTACTCTTAAAGAAAAATCTGACTCTTCAAGTTCTTTCAAAAAGCAATCTGTAAATTTTGATCTTGAAAAGATTTTAATATATCTTGAAAATCTCTCAGTGAAATTTCTGAACATCCTAACAAAAATGTCTGATGTCATGACTTGCTCAATCATTGAATTGAAAACAATTCTGTCCAATGCCTGTCTGAACTCCAAATGAACGTACAAAGAGAAGTTCTGTCAAACGTATTCCGTTTTTGGTTTTCTCTGTTGCTGGTACTCTCAGTTATAGTCCTTTTCCTCACGAATAACATGATGTGTATGAGGTCTGATCAAGTCAACCCTACTGGTATGTGCTCGTTTCTACAATGGAATTGTAGAAGTAAGTGCAATTTTGTATATTTGGAAAAAATTTTTGCAGAAGCGTTCTTTTGACGTAGTTGTGCTTCAGTCATTGACTTGCCACAAAAATGACTTACCCAAGTTAAACGATTCTTTTTACCCACCTGTTATAGATGAGGTAAAAGCCAACGTTAAAATAAAAGTTGCTACATATGTAGCTTGCAATCTTATGTATCAACCGTGCAAAACACCATGTTCTTCAATAGATAAACGTTTATATTCTTGCTGTATAGAAATTAAGGTTGATGGTAAATACTTCAACATTTTGAACTGTTATTATCCAGATGGAGTGTCTAAAGGGGAAGCTGACTGGATAATGGATTTAGACTGCTCTAGACAATGGATTATTTCTTGGCGATTTTAATTCCCACCACGCCTTGTGGTCCGAAAATCCCAATAATATTGTTAACAACAACGAATACCTTGCCAGTACAATAATCAACGCCAATCTAACCATTTTAAATGACGGATCTATAACAAGAACTGCTGATCGATCAGATCAACGTTGCTCATCGATAGATTTGTCTTTAGTTTCCCCAGACATAAACCCTTTTGTGTACTTGGCAGGTTCATCAAATACCGTTAGGCAGTGATCATCTCCCTATTGAAATCAAACTTCTAGTGAGCCCGGAAAAAACAATCTACAATTCTGAATGCACTAAATATAATGAAGATAAGGCTGATTGGGCGCTTTTCAATCAAATTTTGACAGCAGGTTCATCTTTTCTAAATTTCAATCAAAATACAGTGTTAGAGGAAGATTTGGAAAACTGTTATTTTGAATTAAGAAAACTTATACTTAAGGCTGCAGATTCTGCAATCCCAAAAGTCAAATTAAAGAATCATCCAAAGAAAGCATCAAACCCATGGTGGAATATTGCGTGTGAAGTCGCCGTGGGTGCGAAAACTAAGGCCTTCAAAAGCTGGATGATAAGCCCGTCATACGCAACCTAAAAGTAGAGTGGAACAGTTACACGCTGAATACAAAAAAGCTAACACCAATAGTAGTAACAAATTGTTGCTTTTGCAAAGCAGCAATATTACAAAAACTTAGTCATCAACTGTTCCAAACACCCAAACGATAGCACTTTACTTTGGAAAGAAATCAGAAAATCTAAAGGTTCTTTTCATCTCCCAGATCCTGTCTTGATCGAAAACGATAAAATCTATAAAACAACGAGGAGAAAGTTGAATTATTTGCTGACACTTTCGCGGCAATGAGTCAGACTGAACATCTGCCTAAAGAAGAGCAAGAACGAAGAAGAACTATTGAAAACGAAGGGAGAAACATTGAACCACATGACAACGACAACACGTTATATATTAATCAAAATCTAACAATGGAGGAGCTTCTGTACTCACTTCACCGTTTAAAATCTGGTAAAATTGCTACAGGATTTGATCCCATTTCTTACAACATGATAAAGCATTTTCCACAATGTTTTTTTGAAAAAATATTAGAGTTCTTCCAATTATGCTGGAAATCCGGAAAGCTGCCAATGGTTTGGAAGAAAAAGCAACAGTTGTACCTATCCATAAACAAGGAAAATCAAAAAGAAACCTTCTAATTTTCGACCCATTTCTTTGACTCCTCACATTGGAAAACTTTTTGAGAGAATGATGAAATTCAGATTAGAACATTTCCTTGAAAAGAATGGGATTTTGCCAATCTTTCAAGCTGGTTTCAGAAAAAGGGAGGGGTGTCACTGATCATGTTAGTCTTTTAGCTTCACACGTCAAAAAAGCCTTGGCTAAGCGACACTCCACTTTAGCCACGTTTTTTGATATTCATAGAGCGTACGATTCTGTTTGGCATTTTAAATTATTGTCCAAGGCTCATGAAATTGGGATTAAAGGTCGTTTCCACATGTTTTTACAATCTTTTTATTATCTGGGAGAACGCTACAAGTAAAACTAAATGGTGTGCTGTCAAGTACAAGATATGTTAACATGGGTGTCCCTCAAGGAAGTGTAATTTCTCCAATCCTCTTCTCATTGATGCTTTATGACCTTAACCAGATTGACACAAAAGGGGCAACTTTAGCTGCTTATGCAGATGATATTGCAATGTGGAAAAATGTAGATTGTAATTTTACAAAAAAACAAAATCAAGCGTAATAAAATTGTTGAACAGTTTCAGTTTGCGGTCAGTAAACTTGTTAATTATTTGAATTCAAACGGTTTTAACCTATCAACGGACAAATCGGTTTTTATAATATTTACAAGAAAAATATCGATTTTGAAGGTAGGGATGCTGTAAAAGTAAAAATAGGTGATTCTTTCAT
>JADBJO010001840.1:326236-328736 GCA_016801955.1 Conus betulinus
TATGCAGAACATGCACACACCTATAAAACAAAACCAAACTCTCTCTCTCTCTCTCTCTCTCTCTCTCTCTCTCTCTCTCTCTCTCTCTCTAGCTCGCGCACAAACTATGCAAAAGTTTCGTAAATGGAATTATGCGATCTAGTACACGTGACAGTCGGACAGCTATGTCATGTAACAAATTCTTTGCTCTACGTGTACATCAGACCACTAAAGCAAAAAAGAAACAAACAAAAAAGAAATCCGTTAGAAATATCTGCTAAGTGGATGAGACTTGATCTGATTTACAGCCAAATTTGCTAGACTCCACCCATTTTCTGGGTTGGGACACAAAAAACACTATGCAATGTTAAAGGTAAATTTTTAGACAAAGCTTTATCATGAAGACATTGAAAATTTGCTTTTGTTATGGAACATTCAAGTAAAAAAATGAGATACATTAAGGTTTTGACCACAGACACACACAAAGAGATGGTTTTTAAAAACCTGCCTAGAACCTGGCGGACTTATACAATGACTGCTGGGGCAGCAGGATCCCATCTGTTCTTCTGAATGGCAGCTTCAAGGTACTGTGTTCTTCTCTGGTCCCAGAGTGCTTTTGTGAGAAAATCGTTTATTTCAAGAAGCGAATAAGGAATATCACATAAAACTGTATTCGATTTGCACATTGAAGCCTCTTTTGCCAGTTCATTCCGTCGAAGATTGCAGTGACCGGTATCCATAATAATGTTATTTTAGAACCTCGCATCCTTTAACTGGTGAATTGAAAATAAAATTTGACTGATGAGATCAGGACGACTTGATGTATTTTGACGGTGTAAAGCCGTTAAAGCAGACTTGGAATCTGACAAAATCAGTATTCTTTCTGGTAGGACTTGCATATCAAGAATGAAATCAATACCTTTCATAAGAGCAAATAACTTGACAGTGAAAATAGAACAACCTTTGGTAATATGAAATCTTTTTTCAATGTTAAGGGAAGGTATCACGAAAGCAGCACCAACCTCAGAAGTACACGAAACTGAACCATCAGTGAAAATATGCAGATAAGATTCATATTCAGTGTAAATGAATTCTTGAACAAGAGAAGCAAGCAAAAGTGGATTCTCATTTTAAGTAATATTACCATAGGAAAGAAAATATCTGCTTGCTTCATCAACCAAAGGGGGGGAAAGGGTATTTTGTCATTTTAACAATGTTGTCAAACTAAAAGTTGCAGGCATGCAAAAGAGGAGACACATAATCAAACAATGAAGTATATGCCTTTTTATTCCGTATCTCTCTAGAAACGTAGGCGCTTTCATCAAGTTCAGAAGTAACTGAGTTAGGGAATGTTCTTGCTTGTGCTGAGTAGCTACAAGCACAGAGCATCCTATGTTCATTTAAAGGCAAATCTCCTGCCTCTCTGTAAGTCATATCAATTGATGCCTATCTTGGAAGTCCCAAAGCAATTAAACATGCTAAGAATCAATACTAGTTAACTTATGTAACTCTGTCTTTGGTGCAGTAAAAAATACTTCTTGACCATAATTTACAATCGAACGAACTGTCCCTAAGGCGACATGGATAAGATTAGATCCATAATTAATTAGAGGGATTCCAGTTAGGACTCGCAGTAACGCAATTTTTCTTCTTGCCTTTTCCACGAGATGATTTATATGTTTACACCAGAATAGTTTATAATGAAAAATACGCCTAGAAAATTTTACTTGCTTACTTGGGAAAATGAAAAAAAATCACCTGTTTTTTACTTTTTACAGCGTCCCTACCTTCGAAATCGACATTTTTGTGTAGATATAATAAAAACCGATTTGTCCGTTTAGGTTAAAACCGTTTGAATTCAAATAATTAACAAGTTTACTGATTGCAAATTGAAACTGTTCAACAATTTTGTTACGCTTGATTTTTGTGTGTGTGTGTGTGTGTAAAATTACAATCTACATTTTTCCACATTGCAATATCATCTGCATAAGCAGATAAAGTTGCCCCTTTTCGTGTCAATCTGATTAAGATCATAAAGCATCAATGAAAAGAGGATTGGAGAAATTACACTTCCTTGAGGGACACCCATTTTAACATATCTTGTACTTGACAGCACACCATTTAGTTATATTTGCAGCGTTCTCCCCCCCGAATAAAAATGATTGTAAAAACATATGGAAACGACCTTTAATCCCCATTTCATGAGCCTTGGACAATAATTTAAAATGCCAAACGGAATCGTACGCTCTATGAATATCAAAAAACGTGGCTAAAGTGGAGTGTCGCTTAGCCAAGGCTTTTTTGACGTGTGAAGCTAAAAGACTAACATGATCAGTGACACCCCTCCCTTTTCTGAAACCAGCTTGAAAGATTGGCAAAATCCCATTCTTTTCAAGGAAATGTTCTAATCTGAATTTCATTATCCTCTCAAAAAGTTTTCCAATGTGGGGGGAGTCAAAGAAATGGGTCGAAAATTAGAAGATTTTCTTTTTGATTTTCCTTTGTTTATGGATAGGTACAA
>JADBJO010001840.1:341236-343736 GCA_016801955.1 Conus betulinus
GTGCATCGGAAATATAGTGGAAGTGAATTCCAAACCACACTACCAGAGTAAGATAAGCTTGATTTAAACAGATCTATTCTAGGTGTGGGAATCTGGAATTTGGTTGAATCCCTCGGGTTTTTGTTAAATTTAGACTGAAGAGTTTGTGGTGCTAAAGCGGACGCAATTTTTTGCATTAGCAACATTTGTTGACAGCAAACATTTCTTTTAGCGGAAGGGCCCCTGCTTTAGTATAGTCCCCTTCACTAAGACTAGACGATTTTAATAGAACTGCTTTAAGTGCTCTTTTGTAGACACTCGTAAGAGGTTTCATGGCATTAGCACTAGCAGAATCAAATAGTGTTGAACAATAATTGATTGAAGAGAGAATATGTGCATGTAGGAACAATTTCCTGGCATGAAGGTTTAAGAAATGCTTAATCCTGCACAGCTGATATGTTTGTCTGGATATTGATTTACATAAACTGCGAAGGTGATAAGACCAAGAGAGATTATTATCAACATATACGCCTAGAACTCGATGGTTATCCACACTTCAATTTCCTGATTATTGACAAAAACAGATGGAGGCTGCGTGGTTATGTTTTGTCTTCTTTGCCTTGTTGTTATCAGCATTAGTTTTGTTTTGTTAGGATTCAGTGTGACATGTGATTTACATTGCACCAATTACTTAAGATATCAGCATTCTTCTGTAATGAGGTGAAAACAGCTTCTAAGCTGGAGCTACTTGTATGGACAGTGGTATCATCACAAAAGAGTTCACATGAATCCTCAGTATAAAGAGGGAGATCATTTATATAAACTGAGAACAGCAACGGGCCTAACACAGAACCCTGGGGTACGCCATGTTGGATAGGTAGCTTCTCTGATAAATTGTTGTTGACACACAAACGGTTTGTTGACGGTCTTCTAGGAATGATGTGATTAGATGGAAGGTATTTCCTGTTATACCATATGATAATAGCTTCCTGCATAACAATTTGTGGTCAATGACATCAAACGCCTTTGAAAAATCAACGAACAGTGCACCACAATATTTATTTTCATTAATATTGGCTAGCCATTGATCCACTAGATTTGTAAGTGCTGTATGACAAGAATGATTTTTCCTGAACCCCGACTGACTTTTATTTAGTAGGTTTGAAAGAGTCAAAATGGTGGCAAAGATGTTTATTTATGTGTTTTTCCAAGGGCTTGGAAAGAACTGGCAAAATAGATATAGGTCTATAGTTCGATGGATCAGATTTGTCTCCAGATTTGAAAATGGGTATTACTTTTGCAACTTTGAACTGAGCAGGAAAGTGGCATTATCAATGCATAAATTGTAAATGTAGGTAAGAGTTTCACATATAACAGGTGCTGATAGTTTCAGAATCTTTCCATCAATCCCATCAAGTCCGCGACTTCCTGTCTGCTTTAATTGGCATAAAGCTTTGTAAACATCACTGACTGTCATAGGTGGAACTGGTGGAGCTGAACGAATGTTCTTAGCATTACAAAAGTTTTTCAATTTTTGTAGTTCATTTGAGTCAGTATTCTTTTCTTTGACAATGTGTTCTGCAACTGTTGTAAAGTGTTTGTTGAGTTCATTTGGTGTTATGCTGATTATGGGACTTATCTTTGACTGTGAAGTTTTATTCGTAAGTTCATTTATTGCTTGCCATATGGACTTCGAATTTTGTTTGTTGGCTACAAGTTCACGAAAAAATTTCATTTTTGCTGTCCGTTTGAGTGAATTGACTTTATTACGTTGCCTTTTAAATCCTTCCGACTTCCCTTCTGCTTCAAACAGATCGTCGCGTAAGAAACAAGCAGCTTGTATTTCATCAGTCATCCACTTTGGTTGTGCACTATGTTTAACTCTACGCGTTTTGAGTGGCGCATGCTTGTCATAAACAGAATTGAGAGAGAGAGATCCAGACAGAGAGAGAGGAGAGACAGAGAGACAGAGAGAGAGACAGAGAGAGAGAGGAGAGAGAGAGAGAGAGAGAGAGAGAGAGAGAGAGAGGAGAAGAAGAAGAAGAAGAAGACGAAGAAGACGAAGAAGAAGAAGAAGGATGGAGGGAAGGCCTCAGCAAATCATATCAAATCATTACAACCAAACCTTTCTTGCTGGCTTCGTAAGTCTAAACAGCTCGCTCTTAAAGTGTCATTTAAAAAAAAAAAAAAAACTTCTTGTTGATAGCGACAGAATAAGATTAGAACTGCATGATTCGGTACAATTTTTAACACGAGCAAATCTAATTCTCATTTCATACAGAGCAAGACAAAAAACCAAACTTACAAAACAAAAGGAATGAACCAACAAAAACAAAAGCAAGAACGAGAACGAACACAATCGTAGTTTCATCAACGCATGCTGCATAACGTAAGATACATGTCAGCTTGTTTTCATCCACGGTACCGTAATAGCCAGAACGATGATATACAAGGTCAGACATGCTGAACATGGATGACAGACCTGCACAGAGGCGGGATGTGGTGAGGGGGAAGCGGTGAA
>JADBJO010001840.1:346236-356236 GCA_016801955.1 Conus betulinus
CGTGAGATTGACCGGACCCAGGACGGTCATTAGGAGCAGGCGTTGACCCTTTCCTTTAACACATGGTGATTTGGACCGACACATGGTGATTTCCGACCGTTCTCCCCCCCCCACCCCCCCCCCCCCCCCCCCCACCCACCCCCCCCCCCCCGTTTCCCCCTCCACACACACACCCACAGACACACACACACACACACACACAAACAAACTCCTCTGCACACACAGGAAAACTTGCATTTCCATGCAGGTAATGGTCCGCCCATAAACACAGGGACCCGTTGACAGGTCCGCCCTCTTTGGGCCCTGACTAGTGTTTCGTCGTGTGTGTAACTCAGTATACGGGACTCCGTCTGCCGCAGTGGGAAAAGGAAGGCTGGTGCATTTCGCGGTGGCTTGGGGACCTTTTAACGTCAACGAGCGGCGGGCAGAAACTCAGAAACTCCAGGAAAACGTTGCACCGAGAAGACTCCCCGCGCCCTCTTTGTGCCCTGACTAGTGTTTCGTCCCTGAACTGTGTATACTCTCAGAGGGCACGGCCACATTCCGGTCACGTCTTCTGCACGCCTTTCTGCCATCATTTTTGTTTTTGTCCTTGAGCTGTCGGGATTCGATTCCGTATTTTCTGGATGGGTCGAACAGTCTCGAGGCGTGCCTTTTCAGATATATGGCTTGCACATAGGGCTGGCTATCGCACACTGCTCTATGTTAGGAAGTTTTATCCTTGTGACATTCATTTTTGTTCCTCTTCCTCTTGTTCTTCCTGGAACTCTTTTCAGATACCTCTGCTGTTGCCTTTAGAGTTTTCGGCCCTGTTGTTCTTACCAGAAATCACGAGCTGTCTCCTGAGATCATAGGCTGATGAATTTTCAAACCCATTTCTCGAAACCTTGTGTCGAGGACTTTAGTTTGAACGCCAGATTTTGGAAGCCAAATTTTATCAAGCTGCTGGCTAATCAGTAAACTCCTCAGTCTTACAGATATGAGCTTGCTTCATTCTGCTTTCATACAGCGCAATGAGTTCGATCAGAATCATTTGTCTGACGAACCTAATATCCGGTCCCTTTCGAATCTTCTTGATGATCTCTGGAAGGTTTTCCCATTCTGAAAGGCTTGCTGTGCACTTCCGGTCGTCAACGCAGTGCAGTAAACCTCCCTTTTATGCTCTTTATATCACAGTTGGTCCAGTCCATAATTTGTGGTCTCCTGTCGTGTTGAACATCGTTGTCAGAGCTTCCGGTGGCGTGGTGTTTCCTCCGACAGTATATTAACTAACCGCGTGTGCAATCACCTTAAACAGCTGGCTGTCTCTCCGCGAGCCTTTTTCTAGGTTAGCTCTGCTTCATGAACTATGAATGAATTTCACTGTTAGTTTGTCTTGACAAAGAGAACAATCAGGGTCATCTGAGAGCCCCACTTTACAAGGTTTCAATTAGAGGGCAGGAGGTCATATCGAGGGTTGACTGCCAGAACCCAGTATCTCATATACATATGTATGAGAGACATACTGGGTTCTGGCAGTCAGCCTTCGATATGTAGATCGCAGGGATAAACTGATCCTATGAGGTGCCATGTGCACCATATAAGTCCAGCTTTGAGTGCGTTTTCCCACGTAGTCCACTGCCCATGTTGGCCTTGATGGACTGCCTTCTGGATTCTCTGGGAATCCTCTTGTTTCTCCCACCCCTCGATTACTATGTCTGTGTTTCCCCCTCTGACTTGGACCACCACTTCATTTCTGTTGACTCAAGCCTCTGTCTGTTGTTTTGTGTGTCCTGATATATCTTGAGGCTTTCTTTGCCACGTCCGTTGGACCCTGAGGTTTCATTTTCCGCTAGTCTTTACTTGGACCGTGTCAATCTGACAACTTTCTATCTCCGAGTCATCAACCACTGTAGGTAACGTTGCTTTGCCTACTTTGCACTCCTCGATGATAGATGTCACGGGTACTTCAGCTTTGTTTGGCGGCAATAGAGCGCAACGTAGGAGAACCAGGTGGAACACCAAAACCTTGTGTATTTGTTGATTTTGGCTTCCGAGTGTCCCACGCTTTCTGGCAAGATTGGAGCAGTCGTGTCAATGACAATTACAGAAATTCAGTATGTAGTATATTGAATTACTGTCACTGTCATAGACACGACTGTCCCACTCTTGCCACAAACAATGAATCATTGTCCATTTAATGCAAAGAGCAGGCTGTTCAATGCATTCGACACTATCATTTTCCAAAAAACAGTCAAAATTGTATTTATATCAACAGATCACGAGAGAGAGAGAGAGAGAGAGAGAGAGAGAGGAGAGAGAGAAGAGAGAGAGAGAGAGAGAGCACAAGCGAAGGAAGATTTCCTTTATCAACGCCATTCAGATTTCCTTTATCAACGCATCGCTTACATGTTACATGTTAATTCGTTAAAGAAGGATATTTGTCTTGGGCGTGTATTCAAACATATGTGCAATGTGCGCAACAATGTAATCATGAGCGTTTTTTTTTTCTGTTTTTCCAAGAAGACGATTTCACAAGTTTAAAAAAAAAAGAAAGAGGGATAGATACTGTTTAAAAAAAAAAAAAAAAAAAAAATCAAGAAAAAAAAAAAAAAAGGCCAGACCGAAAAAAAAAAAAAAAAAGAAAGAAAGAAAGCCAAAGAAGAAAAGCAACTCAGAATGTAGAAAAAAAAGTATTGAATGTCGGAAAAAGAAAAAATACAGAACTACTAGCCATACACAGGGACAGACGAGAGCAATTCGAAAGCTGTGTGATATGGAATTCGGAGGAGAAAGGATCACCACCTGTCAAACTCGTTCTGGAGAAGGAAGAGGAGCAGAGATGGATGACAGACGAGGACACAGAAGGAGGAAAAGAAGGAAAAGAAAAGAAGATGAAGAAGAACGAAACGAAGGAGAGAGAGAGAAAAAAAAAAGAAGAAGAAAGAAGAAGAAGAGGAAGAGGAAAAACGACAGATGGATTGATTCGTTGATCTAATCAATTGAATCTGTGATGAGCAGAGAATTAGGAACATTAAAGGCCTTCTTGCAATTCTCCCAACTAATCAGATTTAAAAAAAAAGAAACAAAGCTTTAAAAAAAAACGACGAAAAGAAAGAAAAAGGGAAAAGGCATGATATGAATCAATGAAGAATTCCAGAAACGATTTTATGAATACAGACAGTTACATTCCAACTCGCACGCACTCATGCACGCACGCACATACACACACATACACATGCACATAAACACACACACACACACACACACACACACACACACACACACACACACACATGGAACCGCGCGCGCGCACCTACACACACACACACACACACACACACACACACACACACACACACACACACGGAACCGAGCGCGCGCACCTACACACACACACACACACACACACACACACACACACACACACACACACACGAGTACATAATCATAAAATACATACACAGGCTTCAAACGCGAGTGCACACTCTTACATACCTGCACATGCATACGGGAATTACATTGATGAGTAGACATAAGAAAAGTCAGCATATAATTACTCAAGACCCACATTCTCGTGTGTTCATTCTCTCCTTTACTGGTCGCCTTTCACTCAAAAGTTTCTCATAGACACAAAGTGTTCAAAGCATTCAATTAAGAGTTTTGCTGTGTTACTGCTATTGTTGTTGTTGTGTCTTCCTTGTTGCTGTCTTTCTTTTCTTTTTTTTTTATGCGTCGCACAATGCCACTCGTACATATCGACGAGGAACATTTTTGATTCTAGTCTTGAAATCTAAATCAATATTAACGGATTGGACGGTGGAATGCAGAAAGACAATTTTTTTTGTTCTTTACTGCCATTAAAAGACATCGACATTTTGAATAAATCTCTATCAGATTTAGGTACAATAGCTTTGCCAGGTTGATGCTGGAACCGGAAGTGACACAGTGACGGCGGCTCTGGATATTGTAGGCAAATGTTATATAAAAAAAACAACAACAACAACAACAACAACCAAGAAAACCGTTAGAACTGATGTATTCAAGCTAAGGCGTAAACGGAGCGGTATGAGTTCATGCTGTTTAAATACGTCATGTACAGATTTGCCAGAGATGTAACGTCATTTGTTACTTCAAGAGCACGTTTATGTGAGGAACAAAACGGTCTTAGAATGCAGGCGCAGTTATCCCAAAATTGCAGAGCAATAAACGATACGACCACGAATAAAAGCAAAGGACAGCATCCGTCTTGAAAAAGCATCGAGAAAGTGTTGAATGTGCTATTACTGGAAACCACCTGCAGAACTCTGCTTTACACGGTCATGAACATGTTCCTATCACGACAAATTTTGTTCAGTGGTTACACGTTATATTCTGTACGTAGCCACTAACGTAATGATGGCATCTTTATACTTTTTTTTCTTTTGTTTTCTTTTTTTTTTTTAAGTTTTGTCTGCACAAAGAAAAGGGCAAGAAGAGGGAAAAGAACAGGAAAAAGACGTGGGGAAAAAAAAAAAAAACAGAAGAGGAGGGAAAGAAACCGAAGAACGTGATGTTTCACTTCTAATATAGGACAGCCAAAGAAAGTCAGAAAAACGAAGACTAAGAGAAGAAGAAGAAGAAGAAAGAAGAAGGAACAGGAAGAAGAAGAAGAAGAAGAAGAAGAAGAGGAGAAAGAAGGAGAAGAAGAAGAAGAGAAGGAACAGGAAAAAGAAAAAGTAGAAGATCAATAACATGTTTCTTCTTTAATATGGCCTAGCCGAAGAAAGAATTAAAGAAAGAAAAAGAAGACGAAAAAATTCAGAGATTCCTAACTATTCAGCAAAATGCAGGGTTGCCCTGCACACACACACACACACACACACACACACACACACACACACACACACACACACCTCATACACATACTTCAATTAAAAAAAAAATCTCAGAAATAGAAACCAGTCAATACAGATCCACTGATTGCTACGTGACCTCTTTCTCTCCCCTCCCCCATCGCCACCCCCCCCCCCCCCCCCCCCCCCCCCCCCCCCCCCCCACGTCTCCATGCACATTCCGACCCCCCATTAGAAGGGGAAGAAACGGACCCCCTACGAGTCTCTGTCTCCCTGTCTCTCTCTCTCTCTGTCTCTCTCTCTCTCTCTCTCTTTCTCCCCCCCCCCCCCCTTCACTCTTCCCCAACCCATCCCCATGCTCATTCTTACCCTTGGTTAGGAAGGGGGAGGGGGGCGGCAAATGCAACCCGTGCGGATCGCAAGAGGGTGGTAGTCGATCAGGAGAAGAGCATGGAGTGCCTGGTCCTGGAGATGACGATTCCATCACGTGACAAACCCTTGAGGATCTGCGAAATTACCATCTACTTCGCCCTTCAGTGTCAGGGGTTTGCTGAACCCGCAGCCTGAGTGCTTTGGGCTATGGACACAGGGCTCTGTGTACGGTCCGGTTGAACAGGGGAAAATTGATTTTTTTTGTAAACAGAGAGAGAGAGAGAGAGAGAGAGAGAGAGAGAGAGAGAGAGACGAAGTGTAGGAGGTGTGAAAAAGAAGAGGAGGAAGATGGTGTCTGCAATGTACAGATGGTGAAAAAAAAATATTGTTATTGTTTATGATGATGATGATGATGATCATTATCATTACATTCTTAGTATTGTTGTTATTGTTAGAACTGTCGTCATTTTTATCATAAATATCAGTAAAAAAAAAAAATACCAATAGTGCGAACACAGGTTTTCTTTTGTAACAATTCACGTGTTTCTTATTTGCCATGAGGGGTCCATTATCAAATGGTTAGAATGTTTGCCTGTGGGCGTAACAGTCGTGAGTTCGAATCACATCTGGGGTCTTTTTTTTCTTTTCTTTTTTTAGGGGAGGGGGGGGGGGGGGGGGGGGGGGGGGGGGGGGGGGGTTGTGCACTCGGCAGTAGTTAGGTACCAAATTCAGTCCAGGGCGGTGGAGGGAGAGAGGTGGGCTCCACCCTCCATCATGCCGTGCCTTAGACACAGTAAGCTTCGCGCAGTCCACTGCCCTGACGGCTCTGTGAAATTTAACGTTTCGAATTGTTCCTTGTTTGCCGTGTTGGTAGATGGTATACTATTACTAGCAACAGTGGCAGCAGCAGTAGCGCACAACAGCCGCAGCAACACAGCAGCAGCAACCGTAGCAGTAGTGGCACTATGTAGAAATAAGATCAGCAATAGCAGTATTACTAACATGGGTTTACTTTTGTAATAATTTACGTGTGTTTTAATTGCCATGCTGCAATATGATTCTGCAAGTACGACAACAGCAGCAACGATAGCAGCAAAACAGAACAGGGCAAGAAGAAGCAAAAGACAAACCGAGAAAAAAAAAAAAAAAGGAAAAGAAAAGAAAGAAAAGACTGACAGAAAAAAAAAAAAGAACAGAACAAAAAAGAAAGAAAGAAAGAAAGAAAGAAAGAAAGAAAGAACAGAACAGAAAGAAAGAAAGAAAGAAAGAAAGAATGAAAGACAGACAGAAAGAAAGAAACAAAACAAACAAACAAAGGAAACAGCAAGAAAGGAAGAAGAAAGAAAGAAAGAAAAAGCCGAGAAGAAAGAAAGAGAGAACAGTGGAGCGGAGTGGTAAGTCTCCTTGGCCAGGAATCGAAAGAGTCCAACGTAAAAAAGTCCATCGTCCATCCTGCACAAGTTTGGTTTCCATTCATTCCACCACTACATCTAATCACCATCTACTGGTCCTACATGTTCAAAACGAACACAGAAATACAGACCATGGTGCAATTATCTTTGTAAAACAAACAAAAAAAAAAAACAAAACACCTAATTCTACGTAACACGCACCCCTTCCAACATCTCTCCCACACTTTCTCTTCCATTTCTCTTCTCTCCACTCTGGCCTAATTGATATTGTCGGGAAACACTGCCAAATAAAGATTCCTACACGATTCGTCATCGGAGTGTATGAATAACTATGGGCGTGTTTTCCTCAAAACCCAAACAGGTGAATTACGAGCACCTGTTTACACCGACCGCAAGGGAATTTACATAATTCAGAGGATCACATCGTCGCACATGTACGGTGTGTATATGCATGGAAGAGAGACAGGTAAGAAATAAAGACCAACGTTAAACAAACTAGTTTCTGATTAAGCTTCTATCCACTTAAAATCCACTCCATCTTCGAAAGAAATAAGAACGTTGTGTTTAAGGGCCAGAGGTAAAAAATGAAAATCCTCTCTATCGCTTAGCCATAATTTTCCTCAGAAGTACCTAAAACAATGATGTCCTCGGGTTAGTAAGTGGAGCGCTCGGAATCTTCATTCTCAAAAGGTCACACACGCTGGTACCCACGAACGGAAAACTAAAGTGTAATTACATGTTTATGTTATCGTGTGTAAAGGCCACTCGCATGTTTCCATCACCTGTGAGTGATCTGCGATATCTTGAAACTTATTTCCATTTAGGATTAGCGTCCTCATCCTCTACAGATGAAGCGACAGATGGGGATAACTACGGCAGGAGACGCACTGCGTCGAAACTGTAGAACCCCTCGATGTTTGAAGTGCAGTTTGTACCAGACTTTACTGTCAGTGGATGGGCCCGTAGCCAAATGGTTAGAGCGTTTGTCCGCGGAGATGACGGTCAGGAGTTCTGCATGTTGGCCGGACTTTCTCTGGCTTTCTGGCTTGAAAATCCTCTCTGTCCGTTCAGCAGTTAATGCGTACCTGATTCAGTTCAGGTACGTTAAAGGCGGAAGAAGGAGAGGTGTAGGTTCTGCCTTCCATCGTGCCCCGTTCTAGAGATACGGGGAACCTCTGACAGTTTACGAATGCCATGGGCGATAGGGTATAGGAATAGGAACCATTTTTTTTGAAACCTGCAATCTGTGAACGAATTCGTGTCTTGTCTTGAAAGTTTTTACAGTAAATACATTTTTTGACAAGTTCAGGCAGTAAAAACAATACAGAAAACAAGATAAGACTAAGTAATAGACACGACATTCCAGAACAACTAAGTAGCTTCGTATGCATGAGTCATATATTTATATCTATATCTATCTATCCATATATACATATATCGATAGATATAGAGACAAATAGATAAATAGGTGGACAGATAGACGGATGCACACACACACACACACACACACACACACACACACACACACACACACACACATCTGTGAAATAATGGGTAAGGGTGGAAAACAAAACCCGACAAACAATTCTTCCATCCTCTAGACAATGACATGGCAACGTTTACGAAGAAAACAGGCATAGGGACTGGGTGGTGGCGTAAAAAATGGGCCGGAGACGAAGTGGACAATTTTCAAATGTCATCTTCAATAGTCCCCCTATGGAAACTTGTCAAAGTCTCTCTTGGAAACGGAACTATTGATAACCCTTGTTAAGTCTGATGAGCGAGTGGACTCCGACTGCTGATGTCGGACCAGCCTTAATATCCACTTACAAGTCTGCGGTATTGTCATCACCAAATGGAGGGAAAAATGCAGAATCCTCCTACCGAGACCAGCCAAAGACAGAACATGGAAAATGGGAGTAGTATATTATGAAGTAAATGCGTAATAAAGAGTTTCATAATGCTAAGAAATAAAGAGTAGGTACATAGTAATCAGAAAAAACAAAGAAAGAAGGAAGGAAACCTTTGTGCCCATACTTAATCATCCTAAAGGTGACAGGGAAGTAAAACATTTTCACGTTTCAATGCTTCAGTTTTTTTGTTTCTTCGAAATAGTTGATCGAGCGTACAGTCAAAGCATCCGTGTATTTCTGTCCTTTAAACATTTTACAGAGAAAGACCATCGGTCACTGTTTAGTACACACACTTCCTTCATTAGAAATTAGTCACAAGAGACCTACGTACCATTCTGAATTAGAATGATTTCATGTTTTACATCAGAAAGTTCTGTTGAGATGTAAAATATTTTCAAGTCGTTTTCTCGTCATTCAGATTTTTTTTTCTTCAAATCCCACTTTGTACCATATTTTTGGGGAAAAAAAACCTGCACGTATGTCCTTTTTAGTTTTGATCCTCTGAAATGGATATCAGCTTTTTGCTAAATAAATACATTTCCAAATACTTGCCATTTTTTCAACCGAGATCTTTGTTTTTTTTTTTGTACGTTCAATTATTGCTGCTTTAAAAACAGAAAAATGCGTCTAAATTTATGTCAACATTGTACTGTTGCATGAATTTTTCACAACAAATATACTGGTCATTCAAAGCAATAAATGCACTGCAGAATATATAGATCCTTTTTTGATCCCAGCTTTCCATATACTAATTTTGCCCCAACCTGTATTCTGCCGTTGTGAATCACTAGTTCCGCAAAGATCTCACCATTTTTTTTTACAGCTAACTGTACAGATATATTTGTATATGCAGAAAAAAAACCTCTGTCCACAAAAGGTTTAATTTTAGAAAATCATAACTATTTTATATTCTATTTGTGGCTTGTTGGCCGATTTTTTCGCAGCTGAGCAAAGAAGCGAAAATTTTCAGTTCTGATAGTCAAAGACCACTATTTCTGATAGTTTCATACACAGTTTTGTAATATTTTGTCTAATATCTTATTTCATATGATTTTGTAACAATAACGTATATTTTGAGAGACGGGTGTCTGGTTGGTGGATCAGGTAGTGAGAGCCGTTTACTGAACTAGTTTGAACAAAAGAAAGAGATTTTAGAACTGCCAACCTGTCTCAAGGAGTTCCTTAACGTGTCACACAGACGTGGAACAAGCGTTTCACATTTACTAATTGTTTTTTTCTGAACAATTAATATATGAACAGTTTTGAAAATCAATGGTGAACTAGTTCCGAGAACGTGTGCATTTTTCTCAGTTCCACTCCAAACACAAGTGATACAAAGGACTGCTGAAAATGTCCATCTTTCACCCAAATAGCGCTATTTTTTTTTCAGCCATTATAAGCAAAAACCTTATACAGGACCAAATTTCCAAGTGTTTTTTGAGCATTTCTCAAATGATTTTCTGTCGCATTCTACGAGAAATTCAGGGTC
>JADBJO010001840.1:358736-371497 GCA_016801955.1 Conus betulinus
CTTCTACTTTCAGCCTCAGCACGTATGAATAATGGAGGTTATAGTGATAAAATAACTAATGACAAGCGGCGACTCGATTATTAATAAGTGATAATCATATATGTTTCTTCCACATACAGAGAGAGAGAGAGAGAGAGAGAGAGAGAGAGAGAGAGAGAGAGAGAGAGAGACAGACAGACAGACAGACAGACAGACAGAGAGAGAGAGAGAGAGAGCGCTTGAAAAATATTTTTTTTTTAAAAAGCAGTGTAAGTCTGAAGAATAGCTGGGTGAGTAGAGATTAATAAAACGATATAAAAGGAAAATAAATGAATAAATTTCAAATGTAAACAAAAAAAAATCCTGCCCACTGACTTCAACCACCCATAACATGCGCAGCCAAACACTGAGCCCCATGAAACAGATACCGCCGACTAAAAACCAGATTAACGACACAAAGCATAGAACTGACATCCAACTAACCTGTATACCATTTCATAACAACAACACACCACCACCACCAACAACAGCAACAAAAGCATACGCCAGTATAGCTAGCTAATCAATGCAGAAAAAACATCCGACCGTAGTTTAAATAAACTCAGGGGACAAAATAAACTAACATACTACATCAAGCGGTGAAACAGAGACCTACTTGACACAAATCTTTTAACTACTTCCGCTGATAAAATGTAAAAACGACAAGTTAAAAAAAAAAAGCCAATTCAGGCGAACTGAAATATTACAGAAATTGTATCTTCCTGTATCTCTCTACACATTCTACTACGCTGAAATGGAAACAGCAACATGTCGATATCTATGAAGTTCTCACAACTTTCCGTTCAACTGTGCAGTTTGTCCTGCACAATTTGAACACCGAAATCAAGCTCTGTACTAGTAGGCTTAAGGGACTAATTATTCAACCATAAGAAAAATGACTGGGGAATCACTGAACTGGACCGGAGAAGAACGAATAAACTGCAGTAATGTCAATACTTACTTGTGAGATGTGTGCACCGTTTGCTCTGCAGTTCATATTTCATCCATTTCAATATTCATTCAAAACCACTGAGCAACTGTCCGCTTGCTAAGTCCCAATCATCAGTTCTCGTTTGCAAACAGTTGGAAATACCTGTACAACTTGATGAACTTGCGCTGTACACAGACGACCCGATTATGTCGTCTGCGATGTCGCCTGTGCAACTTCTGCAATCCATTTCAACGAACACTTGGATCAATGTCGTCTGCTTTTTTTTTTTTTAATCAGTTCCGCTCTATCACCGTTTGTATCTGTTGATGTCGTGACAAAATTGTCGTCTGCAGCGGCTGCTCACTTTGCCTCGTTCTTTACAAATATTCATCTGGGATTGCTGGATGCGGGTAGCATGGGGGGTTTTCTTCGCGTGGTGTTAGCGTCGCGATCATATCTCGCGCTACAACTGTCCTTCTGGTGACGAACGCACGCGCACACGTGGTAGGTGCAGTGTGAAACGGTGTAGCCACAGAACACACGTCCTGTTAGCCAATGAAACTTTGATCATGCTCACGCAGTGGCCTTGGTGTTCGTCAGGTGGTCGTCTCCTTTCGGCTCTCTGTGGGCTGGGTGAAGGATTGTTTTGTTTGTTGCGGTTTGTTTGCTTGTTGGTTGGTTGGTTGGTTTGTTTTGGTTTGTTTGTAAACTTCCTTCTTCTTTTCGATCACCATTTAATTTATAAATACGTTGTTAAATGGATTTTTTTTCAGTCAGTTGTGACTGCTGATTGATTTCCTTGTTTATTTGCATGTTCACAGCCAACTGAATATAGCCTACGCTCTTTCATCATCATCATCATCATCATCATCATCTTCATCGTCGTCGTCGTCGTCGTCGTCATCACCACCATCATCATCATCATCGTCGTCGTCGTCGTTGTCGTCATCGTCGAGGTCGTCGTCATCGCCTTCATCCTCATTATCATTATTGTTATCAGTATTATCATAGTTGCTGTCAAAGAAGTTAGTATTAGGCCTCCATGGTCGGCTTGACTGTCAACATGACTACCAAGAGGAAACGACAGGCGCTGTCGCTATGGAATGCACGCCACTGGGTTCGTTTGTCAGAACTGGAGCGTGTCTCAGGAGGGGAGAAAGGATGGATGGATATAGATCATGTGAAGAAGGGAAGGTGCGGGGGTGGGAGGGAGTAGAATTGATTCGTTTGTCAGGGAGGATGGAAAGGCGTCGTGTGTGTGTGTGTGTGTGTGTGTGTGTGTGTGTGTGTTAGGGGGGGAGGGGGGGGGGGGGGAGAAGATGGTGGGGGAAGAGGGGAGAAGAAGGGGGCGGAGGGAGAAGGAAAGCTGGGCAAAGGGACTTTTTTTTTTTTCGTTTGTCAGATAATGGAAAAAGTGTTTTGTCTTACGGATGAATGGGATAATGGAAAGACTTGGGGTTTGTCTTACGGGATGAATGGGGATAATGGATGGAAAAGATTTGGGGTTTTTTCTTACGGATGAATGGGATAATGGAAAGACTTGGGGTTTGTCTTACGGATGATGGGATAATGGAAAGACTTGGGATTTGTCTTACGGATGAATGGGATAATGGAAAGACTTCGGGGTTTGTCTTACGGATGAATGGGATAATGGAAAGACTTGGGGTTTATCTTACGGATGAATGGGATAATGGAAAGACTTGGGTTTGTCTTGCGGATGAATGGGATAATGGAAGACTTGGGTTTGTCTTACGGATGAATCGGATGATGGAAAGGCTTGGGGTTGAGTTGCCTTACGGATGAATGGGATAATGGAAAGACTTGAGTTTGCCTTGCGGATGAATGGGATAATGGAAAGACTTGGGTTTATCCTTCGGATGAATGGGATAATGGAAAGACTTGGGTTTGTCTACGGATGAATGGGATAATGGAAAGACTTGAGTTTGCCTTGCGGATGAATGGGATAATGGAAAGACTTGGGTTTATTCTTACAGATGATAGGGGATAAGGGTAAGACTTGAGTTTGCCTTACGGATGAATGGGATAATGGAAAGACTTGGGGTTGTCTTACGGATGAATGGGATAATGGAAAGACTTGGGGTTTGTCTTACGGATGAATGGGATAATGGAAAGAGCTTGGGGTTGTCTTACGGATGAATGGGGATAATGGAAAGGCTTGGGGTTTGTCCTACGGATGAATGGGATAATGGAAAGGCTTGGGGTTTGTCCTTACGGATGAGTGGGATAATGGAAAAGGCTTGGGGTTTGTCTTAAGGGATGATAGGGATAATGGAAAGGCTTGGGGTTTGTCTTACGGATGAGTAGGATAATGGAAAGGCTTTTGGTTTGTCTTACGGATGAATGGGATAATGGAAAGGCTTGGGGGGTTTGTCTTACGGATGAGTGGGAGATGGGAAAGGGTCCGTGAAAGTGAGGAGAAGTGCAGGGGAACGAAGACGGACTTTTTTCCTACTAGAGAGTAGCACAACGTTTTCCTGTAGTAGCTTTTCGTTTGATTTGCTCGTAATTGTTCGTGTTTTTCGTTTCTTTTCTTTTCAAATTCTCTCTCTCTCTCTCTCTCTCTCTCTCTCTCTCTCTCTCTCTCTCTCTCTCTCTCTCTCTCTCTCTCTCTCTGCATGTGTTTGTATGACTCTGTTAGTGAGTATGCGGTGGGACAGTTTTGGGATGTTTCTAGGTAAAGGTAACCCATGCATACAAATACCTCGGAATGATCTTTACAACGAAGTTAAGTTTACATTCCGGATGGTCTGAAACGTTTAGGAAAGGGAAGAAAGGAGTAATAGAAATTCTAAGAGCAATGAAAAAAATAAATGCAATTGATCCCTCTTTATTTTGGAAGCTATTTGATACACAAATAGAACCAATGTTAACATACGCAGCAGAAATATGGGGACTTTGAAGAAATTTGCAGATGGAAAAAGTACATACTTTTGCGATTAAACGGTTTCTAAATATTCCATTGCATTCATCAAATACAATGGCATATGGCGATTCTGGAAGATATCCTCTTTTCATTCGATGTTTTGGGGAATGCATTAAATATTGGTTAAAACTTACCCAACTACCTACAAGCAGATTATGTAGACAAGCATACGATATGTTACTACGGCAATTTGAGTTAGGAAAGCAGAACTGGGTTGCTACTATAAAACAGGTTTTGACAGTAAACGGATTTGGTGTGGTATGGCTTAGTCAGGGGGTTGGCGATAAAAGAGCATTTATGTTGGAATTTAAAGACCGTCTCATCGCATGTTATAAAACAAATTGGCATTCCAAGATGGAAGATGATACGAAGTATTCCTGGTTCCATTCGTTTAAAAGTATCTTACAACCTGAAAAATTTCTGACTGTAGTTACCAATAAATGCACAGGGATATGCTTGCTAGATTTAGAAGCAGGACACTGGGACTAAATGCAAACAAAAGATGGTTTAATCCCGAAGGCAGTGTAGACGATTTGTGTGCAATGTGTACAGATGGTATGAGAGAAAATGAAGATCATTTTCTATTCTCTTGCGCAGCTTATAACGATATCAGACAGAAGTCTCAACTTTTCAATATCATTGCGACAGAAAATCATAACCTATATAGTTTGTTGACCTCTGACAATAATAGGATAATAACTCTACTGGCTAAGTATGTGGCAGAAGCATCAAATGTTAGGAAAATGAAATATTCGGTAAGAACTAATGTTTGAGTCTGTTTTTCATGTACTCCGCACGCTTGATGACCTTGGTAAGAAATGGTTTTGTTTTCTTCAGTAGTATAGCTAATGATGAGGGCGGACGGTGATGATAGATGTGACCGTGCAGGAAAGTTTTATAACAGTGAATATGTGTGCCTGGGTGAGGCACTTGTGTCAGTGATCAGGTTACTTAGAAAAAAAACTACATATTCACTTTTAGTGACGAAAAAGCACGTCATTATTTTCTTTTTCTTCTACATGGCTTCAAGCCTCATCATTAATATTTATGTAATCCGTTTCAATCATGTTTCTTTGCATTATAAACTTTTTTTCGGCGCTGCAAATATTGATGTACACCCCCTTGACATAAAGGCCATGTAGGCCATTGTCAATAAAAACGTATCTGAAGCGTCTGAAGCGTCTCTCTCTCTCTCTCTCTCTCTCTCTCTCTCTCTCTCTCATCGCGCTTCTAAGTACACGGGTATACCAACAGTAGCCGTATGCAACGCCATACAGTACCGTCTTCATCATCACCATCATCACTGCCGTCGTTAAGACCAGAATTGCTTGCTTACGTCACCACCACGACCATCACTCCTCCGGGTGACATTTTACCTGAAGTGACATTTTGTGCGGCAACAGCACTAGAGACTTGGGAACGCAGCGAGCCTTTTAAACGATCACCCCCTGCCCCCCTATCCAAGAGCACAGACCGTTGCTGTCTAGAAGTCTTTGACCTGGGTTTTATTTGCGGCTGACTGAAAGAGAAGCCGTCTTCTTGCATGGTCTTTTGGTGTAGCATTCAAGGTCTTGGCACCAGTTTTTTTCTTGGCTGTCGTCTGATTCTCATGGCTTCGAGATCCCAGGTTAGAGGTTCCCTTGTGGTGTTCGTCACAGGCTTGCGAAAGAGAGGGGGGGGGGGGGGGGGGGGGGGGGCCAGTGCTGGGGGGGGGATTTCCCTCTCATTTCTCCCCTTCCATCACCGAGGGATGGTTGTGTCTCTGGGACCGTATTGCTCCAGCGGATCCCCTTGGTGGGGTTTCTTCATGGTCGTCACTGTTGGTTCCTTGGTTTCGGTTCTCTCTCGGATCTGTCTGTCTGTCTGTCTGTGGTGGTGTCTGTTTCTGTCTCTGTCGTCTGTCTGGTTCGGTCTGTCTGTCTCTCTGTCTGTCTGTCTGTCTGTCTCTCTCTGTCTCTGTCTGTCTCTCTCTGTCTGTCTGTCTCTCTGTCTGTCTCTCTCTCTCTCTCTCTCTCTCACTCTGTCTCTATGTCCCTGTCGGTCTATCTGTCTGTCTGTCTGTCTGTCTGTCTCTGTCTCTCCCCCCTCCTCTCTCTCTCTCTTCCTCTTTTTCTTTTTTTGTTTGTTTTTTCTTTTTTTTTTTTTTTTTTTACTCTTTTTTTTTTTCCTTTCTAGAGCACGATGAGCTGAAAAGGAGTGAACTAACAAAGAGTTTTTAATGCGGCGATAGAGCACATGATGTTTTCTTCTTATCTTCTTCTTCTTCTTCTTTCTTCTTCTCTTCTTTTTAAGCATTTTGCCTCCTGAAAAAGCAATAAAAGTGTATTGACAAGAAACGAATACAAACTAAAAAAAAAAAAAACAAGAATGAAATACGTGAAGGGTAACAATGCGAATTACAGTCCAAGGTAGCGACAAACTCATTTTTCAAAGGTGAAATAAATGCGCAAGAAACACGAATTCCTGACCTGAAGCGAAGTGTGGGAGGAGAGAGAGTGTAGGCGTGTCATTAAGCGAGGAAGGGAGTACAGAGAAATCACAGGCAAGTAACACAACTCCTTTAAATGACAGAAGCAATATCATTAAAAAAAAAAAAAAAAAAAGACGAGAAGAAAAAAAAATTAAAAAGTGATCAGGAAGGAGTTAGATGACATGAGAGAGAGAGAAGAGAGAGAGAGAGAGGAGAGAGAGAGAGAGGGGGGGGGGGGGGGAGGCGGGGGAACGAAAACGAAATCAAAAACAAAGTTTCAGTTTAACCAGGGAAATATGATACCCATAATTTGGAGACGCTTTCTCCATCCGGTCCTGGACAAAAAAAAAATATCACAAACAGAAAAAGAAAGGTAAACAAGAGTAACGACTGCGTATCGGTAACGAGAGTTTATATTACACATCATTATAGACATACTGTAATATACACGACTGAGATTAACCAGCTAGTAAAACAGCAATTAGGATATTGGGAATGAGAGGGCTGGGTGAAGAGCTAGCGGAGAGGGAGGATGTACAAGTAATCGCGAGCGAGCGAGCGAGCGAGCGAGCGAGCGAGAGAGAGAGAGAGAGAGAGAGAGAGAGAGAGAGAGAGAGAGAGAGAGAGAGACAGAGAGAGAGAGAGAGAGAGAGAGAGAGAGAGAGAGAGAGAGAGAGAGTTTTAAAAGTTCTTTATACGTATTTCGGCCAGATGCCTATATACAACAAAGCAACTACAATATAGGAGTAATGATGATGATGATGATGATGATGATGATGATGATGATGATAAAAGTAATAATAGTGAGAACATTAATAATTCAACGTCGTAAAGTCAACTTGGCCACGGAGGGACTTGTCTGTACATCTGTCCAGTGAACAGAGCAATAACCGACCCTGAAGACATAACAGGTGAATTCTGTTTGTGGCAGCTCGCTGTGATATGGGCATATGAACAACAACTGATGCTCATCCTCTGTGACACTTGTACAGAATTAACAGTGTCAAATTTCATTACTAGTTCTGGCTCTATTGCCATTGTTGTTGATATGGAAAACACCAATCCTTAGTGATGTTAGGGCGAGTCTGAAGCAAAAGACTGTCTATGCCTCTGAAGTACATTTCATTGCCAAAAACGTTCTTGAATGAATAAGGTAGTCCGTATTGTTTATCTGCATGTGAAGATTCTTACATCATTCTTGTCTATTTATGTTCAACAGTCTTTCCTTTGATACATATAGTTCATGCAAGAACATCACCAACTCCCTGCTGAATCCACTGAAAAAATAAAACACACACCTACGAATTTACGAAGCCCAGCGTTATTGTTGTTGTTGTTGTTGTTTTTAATCATTTCTGTCTAAGGTTAACAGCATTTGGTAGACTTGTTTGGGCAGTAGTTGTTGGCCCATCTCAAGATGTCGAGACCAGTGCTTCATGGTTATCATGGTCGAATTTACAAATGATGGCTTTCTATCCAATTCCCCATAAACCAATTTGTTGGGGATTTCGTTCGCAATCCCTGAAATGTTTGCTTACACTAGGATGGACTCTTTCGTTGTTGTCACGTCTTGGCAGACCCCCAAAGTTTCGAGAATAATGAAGAATCTGTTGTGTTCTTGTGTCTGCCGCTTTCAACATTTCAGCTGAAATACCACCGGTTCCCATCCTTTCCTGCTCATGAAATTTCCAGCAGCTATCACCACCGACAGTATTGATCTGTTTTTCTCACGCCATCGTCTACTACTTTTAAGAAGCGCGTAAACCATTCCATAATATTGATGTTTTCAGCCTGAAATCTCTTTTAATTCTTTTTTTTTAGAACACAGACGAATTATTTCCGTTGGCATTTAGAGAAAATACCCTTTACGTTTAAATTCGCTTTTTCTTATACAGTTTAAATCTCGTGTCCTTGTTTGGTTTTTTACCTGGTATCTCTTGTCGACGTTATGATTTGTTTGTCTAAATATTGTCTACATACTTTCAGAGTATATTCTGCAATGATTTTACTGTTTCTACAGTCTTCGGTAAAAGCAAGAGGACTGTTTTATTTTATGTGCTTGTCAGTATCTTTTTCATCATGTGTTTGTCCAGCATTAAAGAAAAATAGGCAAACTGACCGAGAGCTTTATCTACATTATGATTTAGACAGTTGTACTCCTCAGCTATACTTGCCAGACACCTTCTCTCTCTCTCTCCTCTCTCTCTCTCTCTCTCTCGCTCTAACTCTCTCTCTCTCTCTCCTCTCTGTGTGTGTGTGTGTTGTGTGTGTGTGGTGTGTGTGTGTGTGTGTGTGTGTGCATGAGTGCGTGTGTGCTGTGTGAATGTGTGTGTGTGTGTGTGTGTTGTGTGTGTGTGTGTGTGTGTGTGTTGTGTGTGTGTGCGCGCGCGCGCATGTGTACCCGCGTCTGTGTATGTCTGTGTTTTGTGTGTACCTGTATGCGTGTCTATTCGTTGCGTTTGTATATATATGAGGCAAGAGAGAGAGAGAGAGGGGGGGGGGGGTTGAAGGAGAGAGACAGAGACAGATAGACAGAATGAGAGAGAGAGAGATGGGGAGACAGATCGGCAGACAGACATATGCAGGAATGAGAAAAAAGAAAAAAGACAGACAGAGACATATGCAGATAGAGAGAGAGAGAGAGAGAGAGAGAGAGAGAGCGAGAGAGAGAGAGAGAGAGAGAGAGAGAGAGAGAGAGAGAGAGAGAGAGGAGAGAGAATGAAAACGATCATGGTTCAATTCACGTGTAGACTATGGCCCTTTTGAAGGGGTAAGTGTACAAAAAGATATACAACTACAAGTAAAGAAAAAAATACCGCCACCACCCACCACCCAAACTTTAGAGTAGAAAACAGGGAGAAAAAAAAAAAAGAACTCGCGAATGCTTAGTGTTATGAGGTCGCAGTTTCTCTCAACCTTAGAGCTCTATGCAAAAACATTGTTACACAACAATGTTACAGTCGCCACACATCGGGTTTGTGTGTGTGGTGTGTGTGTGTGTGTGTGTGTGTGTGTGAGAGAGAGAGAGAGAGAGAGAGAGAGAGAGAGAGAGAGAGAGAGAGAGGGAGAGAGAGAGAGAGAGAAGGTGGGGGTGGCGGAGAGGAGGCAGACGTAGGAAAACGTGTGTGTGTGTGTGTGTGTGTGTGTGTGTGTGTGTGTGCGCGCGGTGCGTGCGTGCTGTGCGTTGCGTGCGTGCGAGAGAGAGAGAGAGAGAGAGAGAGAGAGAGAGAGAGAGAGAGAGAGCACCTCTTATGTTCGCCTGCAGTTTCTCTATGAGTGTGCATTCGTCGGGTCCCGTCTTTATGTGTTCAGTGTTCTTTCAGACCTGAACTCACAACGGGGTCAAACAAGTATACAGATGGAAATGGTGGTCAGTTTCTTCTGTCTTGCCAATGAATGCAACTCGGTACAAACCCAAACAAAACGTCTGGCTGGCTTTAATTGATCCTGTCTGTTTCTTCTCTTTAAAAGTTTTATAGCACCGAACAAATCCTGAAATTACGTCCGGTTAAAAGGAGAGAAAGAAAGAAAGAATCAAAAGAAAGAAGAAAGAAAGAAAGAAGAAAACCAGAAGAAAAGAAGAAGAAGAAGAAGAAGAAGAAGAAAAGAGGAGGAGGAGGAGGAGGAGGAATAAGAGAGAGAAGAAGAAGAAGAAGAAGAAGAAGGCGAAGAAGACGAAACACTAAGAAGAAGCAAGAAACAGGAAGAAGAGAAGAAGAAGAAGATAAGAAGGAGAGGAGTTGCAGGAGGAATAGGAGGAGGAGGGAGGAGGATGAGGGGGATAAGGAGAAGAAGGAAGAGGAGAGGAGGAGGTAGGAGGAGGACGGGAAATGATAAACACAACATAACAACAACAACAGTAACAAACAGTAACAACACAAAACAAATTTACATAGGCAATGGCGACGCCGACGACTACCCAACTCAGAGCAGAAAATATCAAAGAAAGCGAACGAAGAAAAGAAGTTCAAAAAGAAAGAAAGAACCATATGAAAAAGTGCAAACAATCTCATAGGGAAAGAATAAAAAGAATGAAAAAAAACATACAAAAACGCTCTGGGCGAAGCGGAAAGAAACCAACCAAACAACAAACAAACAAACAAAGCGCAAGAAAGAACAACAAAAAGAAAAGAAGCAAAACAACAAAGGGAGAAAGAAAGAACCACAAAAGAAAGAAACAAAGACGCGCAGAAAAGAAATAAGAAAGAACGAAAGGACCACACAGAAAGAAAAAAATCACAAATATTATAACTACAGATTTACGCGAAAGAAGAAGTTATAATCTCATACAGAGAAGAAATGAACATCTGGAAAAGAAAGAAGTAACAAACAAAAATAAGGAAAGAAAGAAAAAGAAAATAAAAAATAAGAAAAAGAGAAAGGAAAGATAGAAAGAAAACATAAATAACAAAAAAAAAAGAAAGAAACACTAATTGAAAACAGAAATAGAGAACCACTATGGATAAAAATAATCAAACCTGTAAAAAGAAAATAGAAGAAAGACAAAACGAAGCCAAAGACAGAGAGAGAAAAGAAGAAAGAACACCACTAAGAAAGAGAAAAAAAAAGACGAAGAAGACAGAAACAACTGTGAGAAAAGGTGAATATTCAAAGAAAGAAACCATGTTGAGAAAAGAAGAAAAACAACCAAAGAGCCAACACAACAACAACACAACAAAGAACAAAAGGGGCAACCACTGGGCCAAGAAAGGGGTACCAGCGAACATCCAACCAGAAGAAGAAAGAAGAGGAAAGAAAACCCTCAGATAGCGTATAAAGAAAGAAGATGGAAGAAAAAAGAAATAAAGATTGGAAGAAAATGGAAGAAAGAAAGAAAGAAAGAAAGACACAGAAGGAAACGAAATCACGAAGAATAAAACACACAACAACACAGGAGAGATAAAAGAAAGAACCACGGATAAAGAGAGAGAGAGAGAGAGAGAGAGAGAGAGGAGAGAGAGAAAAGGAAAAAGAAAGAAAGAAAGAAAAGAAGAGAAGTAAGGAAAGAAATAGCATCAATGAAAAGAAAGTTACTCAAATATACAAAACAAACAAAACACCACAAAAAAACAAAAAAAAAACACAATAACCCCCAGAAGGAAAGACAGAACCACTGAAAATGAAAACCAACAACAAAAACAAAAAAAACAAACAAACAAACAAAAAACAAAAGAAAAGAAAAGGAAAAAAAAACCACGATAGAGAGAGAGAGAGAGAGAGAGAGAGAGAGAGAGAGAGAGAGAGTGAGTGTGTAACTAAGTAAGTAAGAAACCGAAATACCCATCTGGACCAATGCACCACGCCAAAGGTCCCGCCTTATTAGACGGGAGACGGTTTCCCTGGCTCCTGTTTTGAAGACCCATCATCGGCCGTACTAATTGCCGCTCGGGAGGTAATCTATGCTCCTTATTTGTACTGTCATTGATCGAATAGGAGGAGCTGAGGATGAGTGCTTGCTTTCCCTCTTCCCCCTCCTGTTTTAACCCACATCTCCCTCCTCATCCCCTCATTCCCTTGCCACTGCCCCCCCCCCCCCCCCCCCCCCCCCCCGTTCTACCACCACCTGCCTGTGATCCTTTTCGTTCCACCCTTGCTGCAATTGTTTCCTCCTCCTCATCCGCTGCTTCTTCTTGTTCTTGTCTTGTGTTCTTCTTCATTCCACTTTTTCTTTCCCCCCCCCCCCCCCCCCCTCTTGTTCTACATCTTCTTTTTCGTCTTCCTCCTCCTCCTCCTTTTTCTTCTTCATTTTCTTTCTTCTTCTTTTTCTTCTCTTTCTTTCTCTTCCCCTCCTCTCTCCCTCCTTTTCTTTTCTGCTCCCAGATGGTGATATTAGACTGATAAAAGAAAGCAAAAAAAAAAAAAAAAAAAAAAGTTTGTACCAGTGTTTATAGAAGGAAGATAGACATAAACAGATATAGATAAAGAGATAGATAGACAGATGGATGGATAGATATAGAACAAATGGTAACTGCAGAAAAAATAAGTGCAGACAAAAAAACACTTCTCTCATCATTATAAACATGATTTAGTGTAAAGATTAGGCAAAAAAAAAAAAACCGGAAGGGGGGGGGGGGGGGGGGGGGGGGGGGGGGGCAGGGAAATAAGGGAGAAGAAGGCATTAATGTAAAAAAAATATGAAGCTTTTTTTCTGACAGCATACGGAAGACATCATTGTCTTGTCAACAGAACTCTCTGTAACGTCTGACTAGAGCCGCCTTTCGTCCCTGGATTACGCTTATCAGCAGAGTTGATTGCGGTTGTCTACCCATGGTTTTAATTGAGACTTACCACGCAGTAGTTTCTGCAGTATGGGGGCTGACCCCCATAGCGAAAATACTACATGAGGCATCGCAAGCAAAATAACAATTAGCATATAACACCAGAAAGACGGAAACGTG
>JADBJO010001841.1:7500-10000 GCA_016801955.1 Conus betulinus
CAGAACAGTGGAAGCACAACAGCAACATATATCATGATTATTGTTATGCAAGTGAAGTTCGTTGTTCTGGACTTTGATGAGATGATAGGTTTCATATGGTCCCTTGCTGTCGGCTGGGCCGTAAACAACATGAACTGGATTGATTCGTAGGTATGGTGATGGTAGCGTATAACTCTCTGGGCGCGCGCGCGCGCGCGCGCGCGTGTGTGTGTGTGTGTGTGTGTGTGTGTGTGTGTGTGTGTGTGTGTGTGTGCGTGCGTGCGAGTGCGCCCGTGTGTGTGTGTGAGTGTGTGTGTGTGTGTGTGTGTGTGTGCGTGTGCGTGTGCGTGTGGGTGTGGGTGTGGGTGTATGTGTGTGTGTGTGGTGTGTGTGTGTGTGTGTGTGTGTGTGTGTGTGTGTCTGTGTGTGTGTGTGTCTGTGTGTGTGTCTGTGTGTGTGTGTTTTGGTGTGTGTGTGTGTGTGTGTGTGTGTGTGTGTGTGTGTGTGTGGTATTCCCCCACAGTCTCAATACCGGTGAGCCCTTCATACAGGCCGGCAAGTGGTGCTCCGAGTGCCCCGACCACTGTGACAGCCAGGAAGACTGTGTGGTGAGGGCCCCTCGCCCCCCCCCCCCCCCCCCCCCCCCCCTCACCTCAATCTCCACCGCCAGACTCCATCTTCTTCCACCCCACCCCACCCCACCCCATCCCACCCCACAGGCTTGTTATCTCTACCTCCTCCCACCTTCAGCATTTTTGGCCTGGATACTCAAGACGACGAGGAAGATTATTACTGTTATCATCATCATCATCATCATCATCATCATCATCATCATCATCATCATCATCATCACCATCATCATCATCATTATCACCACCATCATTATCATTAGTAGTAGTAGTAGTAGTAGTAGTAGTAGTAGTAGTAGAAGTAGTAGTAGTAGAAGTAGTAGTATCATCATCATCATCATCATCATCATCATCATCAATCATCATCATCATTATTATGATTACTGTTATCATCATTATGATCATTATCATTATCGTTGTTATTATTATTATATCATATCATTATCATCATTATTACGATCATCATCATCATCGTTGCTGGTATAGTTTACGGTAATTATTATCATTATCAGCAAGAACACTTACACTCCTAATCAGTTGAATACCCTAGGCGTGTTTACAACAAACACAAATCAACTTACATGCCAAATAAATGGGACCAGCAGGCAATGTACAAACACGCAACCCCCAGTCACAAGCTCTCTCCTCAGCTTCTCCCTCTCACACACCCTCTTCACGCTTCCCTCATCTCTCAAACATAAACACTTACCATCAGAAGAATGAATAGATTAGCTCTCTCTCTGTCTGTCTCTGTCTCTCTGTCTCTGTCTCTGTCTTTGTCCGTCTGTCTGTCTGTCTGTATCTCTCTCTCTCTCTGTCTCTGTCTCTGTCTCTGTCTCTCTCTCTCTCTCTCTCCTTTTTTTCTCTCTCTCTCTCTCTCTCTCTCTCACTCTCTCTCCCTCTCTCATTCTCACTCTCTCTCTCTCTCTATCTCTCTCTCTCCTCTCTCTCTCTCTCTCTCTCTCTCTCTCTCTCTCTCTCTCTCTCTCTCTCTCTCCATGAACCCAGTTTTTTTCTCATAACAAGCTTCTGAATTTCCGTCTGAATCTTGCCTGACATTCTGACATCTCTTGATCTGAGCAAAGTATCAGTTGCTGTTCTTTTAGATGTGTCTGCAGCTTTTGACTCCTTGGATCACAAAATTCTCCTCTCGCGTCTGAGCTCAAACTTAGGCGTACGTGACCTTACACCAACTTGGGTTTAGACTGTATCGTTCAAACGGACAGTAGGTCATCTTTATCAACGAGAGGAAGACCTCTAAATGTCATCAAAATTTGGCTTCTTCAGGGTTCTGTGCTAGATCCAGTGCTTTTCATAAAGTTCACAACGTCCATAACTGAGATCGCCAGCAACTATTCTGTTCCCTATGAAATGTTCGCCTGATGTTCAGCTTGAAAATTCTGATACTTTAGATTACTGGGATGGTCTTGTCAACAACAACAAAAATGTCGAGATTGTGTCTCCGATATCAAACAGCGGAGGTCCACAACAAACTGAAATGATGACAAACCAAAGGCTGTCTGTTTTATTGAACATTGCCCTTTCATCCCATGTCTTCACGATCTTTTAGCCTCGACTCTGGTCTCACTCTGAAACTCCAGACAGCCCAAATCGTAACGTAGCATCAGCTCTGTTAGATCTTTCCTTATAGAAGTGTCCACAAAAACATTGCTGTCTTCCTGCTTCCTGTCAAGAGTAGATGGTTGTAATGCTCTTCATCTAGGCAGGTGTAGCTGAAGGGAGCAGACCTACCACAGCACGTGCCTCCCAACAACAAGACAGAACTTGTCAGTGAAATAAATTATCACTCACTCCTATCAATGCGTCGGTCGGTCTGTCCCTAAATAGTGTGATATGAACATTGATCCCTGCTGTTCTCGTTCGCTCTGATC
>JADBJO010001841.1:17500-20000 GCA_016801955.1 Conus betulinus
AGCTCACTGTGCACCGTTTCACTGTGTGTGTTGCCAGCCCATTGTGCACCGTTTCACTGTGTGTGTTGCCAGCTCATTGTGCACCGTTTCACTGTGTGTGTGTGTGTGTGTGTGTGTGTGTGTGTGTGTGTGTGTGTGTGTTGCCAGCTCATTGTGCACCGTTACACTGTGTGTGCATTGCCAGCTCATTGTGCGCCGTTTCACTGTGCGTGTTGCCAGCTCATTGTGCATGCTACACTGTGTGTGTGTGTGTGTTGCCAGCTCATTGTGCACCGTTTCACTGTGTGTGTTGCCAGCTCATTGTGCACCGCTACATGTGTGTGTGTTGCCAGCTCTTTGTGCACCGTTTCACTATGTGTGTTGCCAGCTCATTGTGCACCGTTTCACTGTGTGTGTGTGTGTGTGTTGCCAGCTCATTGTGCACCGTTTCACTGTGTGTGTGTGTTGCCAGCTCATTGTGCACCGTTTCACTGTGTGTGTTGCCAGCTCATTGTGCACCGTTTTCACTGTGTGTGTGTTGCCAGCTCATTGTTCACCATGCGAGAATTTCGGCCAGCTGGATGCCACCAACTGCAAGTGCACGTGCAGGGCTACTTCAGTGGAGATCGCTGTGGTAAGTGGGGCTTAGGCTGAGAAGCAGTGAAATATAGTGGGAGGGAGGGAAATTGGTGAAGAGGGTGGGCAGGGAGGTAAAGTTTAAACTATTTGGGAGCTGGGACCGATTGTGTCTGGGAAATCTCGGTCGTTTTCAGTTTAAAACAAAAGCTTTTTATGCATGAAAAATTCTAGATCTCAAACCATTTTTCCCCCTGTAATACTGAAAGGACTCTTTAGAAGAGTGTCAAAAAAGTTTGTTGTTTCACAGAATTTTAAAAAGATCTAAGGCAGGGGAAAAGTAGTTTCTTGCCCATTGTCACAATTGTGTCTATTCCTATCTTGGATTTCGGTGCTTTGGTTCCAGACTTCAAACTGAAATAGGCAAAAAAGGTCGGAGTCTTAGAGAGGAAGGCAGAAAAGGTGGCAGTCTTAGAGAGGATCGACTACTAGAGGACGAATAATAAGAAAGTCATTTGCAGATGGATTTCATCTTATATCGGAATGTTCAAAATGTGATGTGTTACGAACGGAACTTAAACAGGAACACCTTTGAATTTTCTTCTTTCTTTCTTTCTTAGTTTCTTTCGTTCTTTCTTTTTTTTTTTTAAATCAATTTTTCGTCGCATGAAAAAGGAAAGAAAGTACTGTTCAAGCGGGGGAAGTGGACCTACATCATTCATGTTTGTTTGTTTGTTTACTTTGATTTCTTTGTTTATATGTTTACCTGTTGTGTAATTGGTTAGTCGAGACACGTTCGATGCATTGCAGCCCACTCTCAATGACTCCTACAGGGGTCAAAAGTGAGAAAATCTAAGATGGTCATAAAAACTGCATGTTTTGATAAAGGTTTTGGGGGTAGCAACTTGGGTCATTTAAAAGAAATGTTTTGTGGGGCTAGGAGTCAGTGTGCTGAACTAAATCATACTTACGCAGTGCACCCCTTGTAACGCCTTTACATATTCTTTATATCTCTTTTCTCGAAAAGGTTCGTTCAGGATTAAATAAACACGCAAAACTAGAAAACCAGTGTGTTTATGGATAAATATTCATGATTTATAATCTTGAATTAATTTTGCATACGTCTGCGGTTTATATCTCATTAATTCTTCAGATGAATAACAAGTCTGTATTGTCTAGCGTATGAATTACATGAATGTCTGTCATGCCCTTTTCTTTTTATTATTTTTGTTTTTGTTACCAACTCTTAATAGATAACAGTAACCGAATTATAAATCAGCTTAGTATTCACTAAACGAACATTAGAAATTAATCTTTTGCACTAATTTTGGCATTCCCATCCCCACCGTCCGCCACACTCTTTTGTTACAACTGTGTTGGCAGCACCATCGTAAACAAAAATGAGAACACAGCGTGCCTCAGTCATTAATCTCTCTCTCTCTCTCTCTCTCTCTCTCTCTCTCTCTCTCTCTCTGTCTGACTGAAGGCGCTAAAGCTGCTTTGTTTCTACCACGAAATCTGATTTCCTTTCTTTTTTTTTTTATCAAACTTTTGTTCCTATTTCCAGAAAAATGCCCCAGGGCAGATGAAGCCGTGTGCCAGGGCCTGCCTTTAGACTACTGTACATCTGAAGTCAGCGGCCAGGCCTCGCTGATGAACACCCAGTGTCCTTACCGCTGCGGTGTGTGCTCCCATGCCGATAAAGACAAAGACAAACCCGTGCAGCTGACCGTTCCAGAACAAGTCCGCTTCCCACCGTATCAATCAAAAGTAGGAATGAAAGATAATGAGTATGAAATTTTGCTGGGAAAATAGCAACGATGATAACATTGATGATGGAGCTGCTGCTGCCGTCTGATAAAGAGATGGTGATTGTCGCTAGTTCAGGGTTTGAACCATCAACAGAAATGATGGGAGTGACACTGGTGATTACTGCTATTGTCTG
>JADBJO010001841.1:27500-65000 GCA_016801955.1 Conus betulinus
GCACACCCAATAGCAGCCGCTGTCTCCTGATTGCCATCTGCAATGAAGCCAACATGTCCACAGTTCAATCAAACACAGAATGTGTTGTTCATAAAACTTATATTAGTACATTACGCAGTACCTGTAGTCCATGTGCATGTAGAAAATGTAATTCCTGACATTGGCTGACAAAGGTTAAACTTCTACCCTCTGCTTCAGCCTCCTTCCATTTGAAATCCGCTCTATCAACGTTGATCTTGCCGGTATCAAAGAAGACAGGGATTTTAAACTGACAAAGGCTGAACCAGAGACTGAGCCGCTTCAATTTCAAGCCACGTTTATGCATCACAAAATTTTGCACAGTGCATAACTGTTCGGGAACAGGGATTACACGTGTCACAATTATATAGCATGATGAAGCATGATGAAGAAAATTCACTGGAACCATGAGTTCATCAAACTAACGTTAGGAAGCAGATACTGAGTGCATATTCACTTTGTCAGTTTGTGATCACGTCTACTGGAGAGAGAGACAGAGACACAGATAGAGAGTATGTGTGTGTATACAAATGCACGCACATGTGTGTACATGACACTAAGAGTCTATGATGCATAGTGTGTGTGTAGTGTGTGTGTGTGTGTGTGTGTGTGTGTGTGTGTGTGTGTGTGTGTGTGTGTGTGTGTGTGTGACAGCAGCAGGAGAGAGAGTGTGTGCAAGTGACTGACTGAGTGAGCAAATGTGTGTGTGTGTGTGTGTGTGTGTGTGTGTGTGTGTGTGTGTGTGTGTGTGTGTGTGTGTGTGTGTGTGTGTGCAGATCGTTTTGTTAGCCTATCATAAACCCTTTCTCTTAAAAATTAATACCCCACTGTTAATGCAATACACAAAAACAAATATATGCTATGTTTGTTAGACAAGATCTAGAACTGATAACACACACAGAGGAAATTTCAAAGATACTATATATACATTTTTGCTCCTATTGTCTTGTCATTGCAAATAGCCAGTTTAGTCTCCCTGTACTCAGAAAAACAGTAATGTTCCATTATAAACACTAACTCATATAAGGGAGTCAGATAAAAAACTGAGAGAGAGACAGAAATCCAGAGAGACTGACATACTGACCCAAACTGAGAGGGAAAAAAAACATGAGGGCGAAAAATGGCTGAGACAAGTCAAAAAATATTTTCAGCGAATGGGTTCCATTAACTTAGTATTTACAACATAAAATCCTTAAGTTAACATTCCATAAGAAGATTTTTGACACAGCTTATATCACTTCAAATTTTTCAGCGGCCATCATGTTTCATATATATATTACCAGTTTGTTTAAAGATATGAACTATATTTTCAATCATGAAGACATAATTAACTAACTGTTCCACCTAATTTCTCTGTTCTATCACTTTCTCATACTAAAACAGACCTTCCACTTTCCATGAAATCAATCTCTGGATTACTAAGGCTTTTCTTTTTAGATGGGAGGATGCTGCCTTGGGGAAACAAAACTTTCGTCAAACACAAAGGCATAGCTATTAGCAGTGAATCTTTCTAGGTCAGATTAAGTTTGAATGGACCTGACAGCAGGAGGCTGGAGACTGCTCTGGCCTCTGCCACATCCTGGAATACTGAGTTCCAGTCCTGAAGAATCACGAGCTCCCAGACTGGATCTTGCTGGTGATGAACCTCAACTACTGGTCATGGTTGTGTCGTTGGCAAGGTAGCTGCAGCAGTGAGCTGATCTACTGCAGATTCTGTACACCATGGATGGCCACGCAATCTTTATAAGTTCCTCAAAAGACTGCCATCATAGTGAATATAACAGGCGGTTTACACCTGAAGTTTTATGGAATGAGTTCATCACACTGCAGGCAGTATATCATTTCTAGTTACTTGCTGATGGATTTTTATGTGTGAGAAAAGTACGCTCTTGCAGTGTAGTCCACCAGAAGCTAAACAAAAGCTATTAAAGCTGACCCCTTCATGTTACTGGAACTGATACTGAGGCATTAAACAACATTTGGCAGCAAACAGCACCCATTTAAACATGTAAAGGGCACCTACACAGCATAAATGTTCTTTACTGTCTACATGGTTCCAGAATCCTATGACAGTTCTTGGAAAGCTTAGATTGTCCTGAGTAACATTAACAGAATAAGGTGACACCACACCTGTTATTTCAAGAACAATTTTCCAAATCTGTGCTGATCTTAAAGTCTGAAGATGACAGACTTGGGCGAATACATCTATCAGCACCAGTACCTGAACCCACCCTTTGGAAAATGTCATTCACAAGAGTCACAACTTTTATCATCATTTAGGTTACTGAGATTTTGCTATACTCACAAGTGTTATCATCATTTTTGTTACTCAGGTTTTGGCACAGTCACAAGTGTTATCATCATTCTGGATACTGAGTTTTGCCAGAGAAAGACAAAGGTCTTGTTGGCTTTTGATGTGGGCTTCCAAGTTCACAGTGTGGCATACTGGCATATTGGATACTCTTGTAATACACAGGCATTAACAGACAGAATGTTATTAAAGCTTTTTCTGAGATCTTATAATCTAAAACTGGTTAGAAGTGTGTTTATCCTTGTAAGTCAGCAACCATGAGAGTATGAGTATGTGTGTATACATATTTGTGTTCTTTTTCTTTTTCTGTCCAGCATCATCATTGTTACTGACATTCCAATGACAATGGCAAAAAAGACTTCAAAAATCATCTAGAAAATAAAGTCATAAACTTATTGTGTTACCAACACATTAAAATCAGTGTTGGCTGCTGCCAGCGGTCAATGACATCTCTGCTGCACATACCCACCATGCCAGAGTGTACTGGATTCGAGAAATGCATTGCAACGCATACGGTTGTGTGTGTTTGAGAGACAAGGGAAACTATTCATTAACAAGGACAGTATCTTTATTAATAAGGACAAAGTCATAAAAACGTTCACACTTTTTTCCTTTTTCTATTTACAGCTCTCACCCAACAAAATCCTGAACATCATGGCTGTCCAGAGCGAAACAGCATGCTTTGTCATGGGTGCCCATCATTCAACATGAAACATGTTATGAGCGATAATATAAAATGGCCCATACTGGAAATGAGGACTGCTTCCAGCCTCACAACCATTTCCTAAATTCACAGCTAACACGTCTGGTGCAAAAATCACCATCATCATCATCATCATCATCATCAACATCATCATCATCCATTAAGTGTCCACAATCATCAAGTTGATTATTCTGACACTTTAGGGGGCAGACACACACACACACACACACACACACACACACACACACACACACACACAAGTTATTGCAGGAAGCTGGAAGCTCTTGACCTGAGTAAGTCAAGAGTCTCTGATGTTACGACAGCTTCTGTCAGATGTCGTTCCATTCCTGGATGGTATATGGCAGGAATGAATTTAGTCTGTAATCACGGACACACGGGAGGCAGTTGAGCTGGTGGGAGTGTGATCTTCTGTCACGTAAAATTGCAGCCCTAAGTTTTGGTTTTCTGTTACTAGTATAAGACAGAAGAGCTTTTGCAAAGTCCACATGTGCCAAGCCATCCTGATCTTATAAAGCATAGCAAGCCATGTGATCTTTCTCCAGCTCTGTAAAGGTGTCTAGCCTAGTTCTGATGATATGAAAAACAGATCAAGGTGAGGACACGATCAGCAGTACACAGGATCCCCTGCCCTATAGACCAACAAAGCTCCCCTTCCTTCCCATGCACCAAGGGAGACTCCCAGCATAGAAACTGCCCAGGCACCATCTGTCATCGACCTCTCTTGGATAGTTTTGTTGGAGCTTTAAACCTACAAACTAACCTTGTCTCCTTTATCCCCTTTCCTTCAACCCCCCTCCCCAAGCAACCAGAAATTAAGCTGGAGTCACTGAACAGACCATGTCCAGTTGGTCACTTCTTCACTTCTTTCTGGCTTCTTCCTGTTGCAGTAATTAATTTTTTTTTTTTTTTTGAGTAGAAGAAGAAGAAAGAAAAAAACAGAAGGAAAAAAATTAAATCGTGCTTGCTTCAGAACTTGAATCACGAAGAAGAAGACGGAGGAGGAAGGTGCTGATAGGGTGAGAGGAGCCACTGATGGCGCTGATGCATCAGTGTGATGATGGGACAGACAAATAATTCAACATCGGCAAGTTCAGGAACGGAGTAACGGTGGGAGAGGAAGAGTGGAAAGGGGGAAGGGATGCAGTTAGTGAAATGGAAAGGGAGGGAGGGGTGGGGGGGGTCGGGGGTCCAAACAAACTCGCCAAATCTCAGAGACTGAAAAATCAGTGTCAGTGTAAGAGGATGCGCTCAGACTCTATATCGACTATCGAGTCATAATCGACTGACGACTATCGAGTCATAATCGACTGACGAGTCTTCGAAAATTAAATCTACTGGTCATACTATAATGAAAATAACGACGACAAATTATCGGAAGGCTTTTACAGTTTCTTTTAAAATACTTGCGTTAATGGACACAATAAAGATATCATCAAAAAGACGCAAAGAAGTAACGGTGTTACCTTTTATTTCGTCTAATTTGTCCACAAATCCGTCTGCTTAGAAGGGGACACTACCCTGAGTTAGTAAGGTAACTATACGTAAGTAGATGTTCACAAAACCGCATTAGAAAAAAAAAAAAAAAAAAAAAAAAACTCTAGCCCGTATTTCTACGGGCCCGTCTGGGAACCGAAACATCATCATCATCATCATCATCATCACACACACACACACACACACACACACACACACACACACACACACACACACACCGATCCCTAATAATGTGTTTTTGCCGAATTATTCTTTTGTTTCAATGTCAAGTACAGACACCCTCGGATCTGACACAAACCGTACGTATTTGTGTTATCATGATTCGTTGTACTCTTTCAACAATATGCGATGTTTTGCGTGAAAATCATGGGCAGGCCCGGGATCGTCACCGCAAAATTATATCAGAAAAAAAAAATCCTTGACACAATGATTAAACTGAGAGGCAGGGGAGTGCCGGTTCAAGTGTGACAACTCCCATTGTCTGTGCAGGGATGGTAGACAGGCAATTTTCATGTGTGTGTGTGTGTGTGTGTGTGTGTGTGTGTTTTCCCATGTAGAAACTAACCAGACGAAAAGAGGTACAGTTTAATGGGCTCCTTTCCGTTATAGGAAGGAGACGGGGACACGAGGGAGGAAGAGAAGGGAGGGAACCGTAGTAGAGCGAAAAGAGGGCACTAAAGTAAGAACATCATCAAAACCCATCATACATGAACAATAAACTCTTACATAAGAGTACACTGGCCCTCTACCATATAGTCCGCCATTACTTCCTATGAACTGATTCCTCCTCAAAGAATACAATACCTCAATTCATTCGTTACTGACAAAACTGAACAATGGAAGCGAGTGCAAGCTGTCCATTCTAGTCCCGCCATCACCAGCACAGTTACACGATTTCAGCCAAAGTGAAGAAGCCAGTTTTCAAAAAGGAATTAAAGTCGCATTGTCACGACAGACAGTAGAATTGTGGTATGAACTTACAATGGTGGAATGAGGTGCCTCACTGTCTGTCTGTCCGTCTGTTTGCTTGTTTGTTTGTTGTTTACTCTAAAGTATGAAATGTACTGCTCAGTCGCTTTGAGTCAGAAATTCTACCTGACTCTGCATTAGAACTTAAAACAGTGAAAAGTTAACATGTTACACCACCTCGGGTGAACATTCCTACAAGGCCGACGTAAGATCGCAAGGCTCACCATGATGTACAAAATCATTAACAACGTGGCCCAGGTGGATTTTGGCAAACTTCGTAAATCTCAGGAACCAAAGTTGAAAGCACCTAAGGAGAGGGACAGAAAAGCACACTCAGGGCAGCTTGCTAGACTTCAATGTCTACGGGACAACCGGATTTATTCTTTCCTTCAGCGTACCATATCTGAGTGGAACGATTAATTGACCGAGGCTGTGGTTGGAGCCGCGTCTCTTGGCGTGTTCACGTCGGGAGCTTGTAAACTCCACCAGTCGTCAGAAGATTTTTTGCGCCTACCCCCCCCCCCCCCCCCCCCCCCCCCCCCCTTACAAGTGTCAGAATAATCAGCGTGTTGATTGAGGACACTCTACAGACGAAGGTGAAGATGTTGAAATTGACGAAAAAAAAAAAAGTCAATGATATTTCATGTGGTTGGTCAGCGATGCAGTGATGCCACATTTTGAAAGTTTGACAATGATTTGCCACGAGGCTGATGTAAAGCACATCTCTGTCTGGTAAGCTCCTATGGCTGCAGCCGATGACCATGATCTTCAATACAAATTTGTCCCGTCGTCTGTAGGTAGGCCTACCTGCCAGTGATCTGTCTGGATTTTAAATCACTATCTAATCCTATGTGTGACCAGTAATAGCCTACCATACCATTGGACGCGGGGGGAGTTTTAAAGTATGTATCATCACCTTACATGAAAAAAAAATCTTAAACTGAATTACAGGTCAGGATTAACATCTAATAAGAAGCCCACACATAATTGATTCAACGCCATGCAAAGGAAAAAGCGTAGGCCTACTAGACTTTTGAGTTTCCTACATGTTACATTTAGTGTTAGTTCATTTATATTCTTCTCTCGACAATTGACACCATTGTCATTTACTATTCAAAACTTAATGATGTCATGATGGCATGTTAAACCGGCACATTTGTTTTTCTTTTCTTTTCTTTTCTTTTTTTTTTTTTTTTAAGAAATGAATTCTTGTCGAATTCATATCTAGTCAAGCTGTTGTTGCGGGCTGGTCTGAATTAAAAAAGCTTTTGAGAAAAAAATCCTGAAGCAAATTTCTTTTTTGTTTATTTTAAAAGAAAAGAGTGTAACATATGTAACATATTAAAAAGCATTATCGGTTGTATTTCATGACAAAAGATACGCCGTTTAGATGTTTCAAATTTACCCTCTCACCGCTCCACAATTCCCCTAATGTACCTGTTTAGTTGGTATCATAGAACGGCTGTTTTGTGTATATGTACCAGTAACCTTTCCCTGACCCCTCTTCCACATTTTCCTTCATCCCATTTCATCATTTAAAAATCATATATTCCGTGTACTTGAAATAATATTTTCACCTTAGAAATATACCGAAAAATTTGTGAATGCGATCTATTCTTTGACAATACCGGACAATTAAAGTTTGATTTTGGTGTTTACTTAAATTCGTTTTAGGTCCCGTTCATATTATAAGGGAGCGCGAAATTTAATAATGGCATCCGAGGAAGAGATGTCGGCAGCGTCAGCAGAAAGCATCCACATGCAACATCTACAAAACGCTGTATCAAAGACAACGAGTAAATGCATTTCTTCCTTTAAGTACGTATAAGTATATTTGAACTGATGTTGCTTAGTGTTGTCGGTTTAGTGGACGGTAACAAAGGGTTTAGGTTTGACAATGTACAGGGTTTGAAACTAATGTACAGTAAACCATAAACAAGTTGGGTAATGTACAGGTTGACAAAAAGATGTTCTTATTTCTTGATGTATTATTATCAAAGGAGGTAGCCAAGATGATATCAAGTTAACTTCTCACATCTTCCTCCAACACTGATTGAAACGGTTGCTGGGAAACGATAGGAAATAAAATCTGCAAATAAAACAGAAAATATACCTTCAAAATCAATTAATCTGTTTGTGTGTGTGTGCACGCGCTATGGTCAGCAGGGTAGAAAACATGAAGTGCATCACCTTTTCCCATCTCTCTCTGTCTCAGCTGCAGATTTATGTGTCAGTGTGTGTGTGTGTGTGTGTGTGTGTGTGTGTGTGTGTGTGTGTGTGTGTGTGTGTGTCAGTACAACTTTGAGTTAATCTGACAATAAATTGGTTTCAGTCAGTCAGTGTGTGTGTGTGTGTGTGTGTGTGTGTATGGAATGCTATTTGTAATTCATTGTTAATCACTCCGATAGCCAGTCTCATGTAGCCTATTCATCCAGATTCATTATCCGCATGTTGTATTAGATATTTTCCTGATCACATGTTTCTCATAGAAAGGCTATGACAACATAGTTTAGTTTTTAACCTTTTTCTCATCCACTTTTAGAATTGTTTTTGGAGCTGTGGGAGCCCAGTAGCCATTGCCATCCCAACTCCTCCCTCCCCCTTTCTCCCTTGCCTACTGTCTCTCTCCCATGTCCCATTCAACAACACAAAAAGTAATAAAAGAATATAAAATTGTGACTCAAGCTGTGCACTGAAGAGAGGTAGTATGAAATTTTACCTAAATGTCGCCTTTTATGCTGAAACATCCATTAAGGTAGACAGTGCAACAATTAGCTTCATTACTTCTCAAGTAATATATTAGTTACATAACACATCTACAATGCTTTAGACTCACATTTAAGAAATTAGGACAAAAAAGTGATTCTGATATTTATAAATAAGATTGAGACATAACTTGTACAAGTTTGGGATGAAAATAACCATCAGATAACCTTTACCAGCCGTGTCAGCTAATAGTAGTGGCTGATGGGATTTCTTTCCCTTGAGCCGCGTCAGCCAAGGCTGGGTGACGGACAGATAGTACATTTTGCTGTGTCAACCACAATTGGATGACGGGAACATAAAAAATTCCTACACTTTCCATAAAATGATCCAAGGGAAATAAGCTCTGTAACTAGTCTTGGGGATGTTGTAGCAAGTTGTTGACCTTACGTGTCAGACATGTTTTTTCAAAGCACAGTCGTGTCTACACACTGAAAGTAAATGATTCGAAATTACTATGTTCGATTAGTTGAGTGTTTGTTCTTTCCTATGACACCTAACACAACACTGCCAGTTGTTGTCAAGCTACCATAAAAATAAATTAAAAAGTGGCATAATATGCACATCGGCAGGAACTGAGTGCCATGCATGAGCGTGCGGCAGCAGAGAATTGTGCCATACGCTCCGCTGTCGGCTAGATAGTATTAATCACCTTGTCATTTATTGCTGGGCACCTCTTCTTAACATTATCCCACAAACATGCGCAACCATAATCTAAACATATTAGGTCCGCAAATGAACCAATCCACCCTTATCAGATCAGATAATTATAAGTTTAGGATAGTTTACGTTTTTTAATGTCTGTTTCATTTTCCAATGTCACTGCTAGAAGATATTCATTACTTGTGATACTACTGAGACTGCCTTTAGTGAGTGTTCTGAATGTTGTCTTTTTTTAAGGTTTTCCTTACTGAAACAACAGTTTGAACCAATCTACAAGAAAGACCCAAAGAGGTTGAAGAAACTTCATGAAGAGGCAACAGCACAACTTGAAATGAACATAAAGGTGAAGTGTGCAAGCGTGTGTGTTCGTCTTCATTTTTTACATGTTTTCACTATTAGTATAAGTGATGTTACAGATACTCATTTTGAATATGGACAAGGAAAGTGGGCAGAAGTGCTACACTGGAAGGGGGAAGAGGTGGGGTAACGAGCAGAAGGGTGTGCTTGGAGTGTTTCCTGATAATGTGCAACTGGGGGTGTGTTGTGCACAGATTTCAGATTTAATGTGCAGATTTAAAAAGGATTCATAATGATACACAGAAATTTCCAAAGAACCTACTCAGTTGACAGGTTTCTAAACATCCAGTCTGATCAGTAAAAGTTAGAAAACAAACCCTGTCAATGTCATTCAGATGCAGATTAGTTCTCAGGGACTTGCAAACTGCTTGCATTGCCCTTGTAATCCACTTCTGCTCACTTTTATTACCCTTTTGTGTAGGTTTTCATGCCTAATGAACAATTACTTTCGTTTTTGTATTGTTTTTTTTTTCTCTCAAACTGCAAGAAGACCTGTTTAATATCGCTCAGAAATACAATTGATATTTTACCGGCCTCACATGCTGTAAACCAACCCATATCATTTGAGTGGTTTTATTCAGGTGTCATTGTATTATCAACCTTAACATGAGGCACGCACAATGCAAAAAAAAAAAAAAAAGTCAGAAAGTGCACATTATTCAACATTGTAACGTATATTGAGTCATTCAGTATAAAATATGAATGTTTGATTAATTTATTTGTGTTTCCATTGGTGACAAGGGTCATTTTGACCATCTCTTTAAAATTCTACAGGGAACACTGATTCATGTGTCTATGTGTGCATATTGGTGTGTGTGTGTGTGTGTGTGTGTGTGTGTGTGTGTGTGTGTGTGTGTGTTTGTATAATCTATGGTTACTTTGACCATAAACCTGTTTCAGTGTATATCCGTCTCGCACATATTTTGTCCAGTATTTTCCCTTCATCAGAAAATGCTTGGATTCGTCCATTTTGTTTGTGAGTATGATCCTTATCCTCCCTGTGTTTCTCTCTTCTGCCCCTGATACACCGCTGATTGAACATGGAGGTGAAAAGTGCCATCAAGTTCATCATGGCCATGTGTCCTTAAAACAGCTGACTTTTGAATTTTGACCAAGATACACAAAGTTGATTGTTTCATTAACCCTGCCAAGGAGGTTATGTATTCATCTGAGTCTGTTGGTTCATTTGTTAAGCATGATCAGGCAAAAACTACAGAACCTATTCTAACCAAACTTTGGTCAAAACACAGAATGTGGCCCAGGGCTGAATCCATTAAATGTTGGAGCAGACACAATGCATGGATCCTGATAGAATGGGGGATCCTGGATGGTTCGTTATCATGTATTATTAACCTGCTTCACAGGAGAAGTATAACAAAGTTTCTACAGATACAATGTAGCCAGTGCTGTGGAATGGTTGAGGTCACTTTACAATAGCATTGTTTGTCTTGGCCCATTTGTCTCTGTGTACCCAAACATTGTGTGTAAGCTTCAACTGTGGCAGAGGTCTGCACTGTTGTGAGTGCCCTTCTAGTTTTCAGATGTTTTGTTGTCTGAAGTATGATACACATAACCTACTCTGACCTATGAACATATGCATTACAGAGGCCATTTTTTAATGGAGTAATTCTTTTGTGTGTGTGTGGTCTTTCAGGAGGAAGTAGCCGCAATGTTTGAGGAAGAAAACATTCAAGACTTCATGGTTAAACTGGATGAGATGAAAACACAAGCGATGAAATGGACAAAGACCTGGTAGCCTGGTGAGTGTTTCATGTTGCAGTGCTAACTCTAAGTAAACTGGTGTAGCTAGTCATTCCCTGTGCATGTGCAAAGTTGATGGCTGCACAACCATTGCTTACATAACAAGTTTAGTTTACTATTTTTGTTATTTCTGTGTTAGATTTCTGATGTACTTCATAACGGGCATTAGATAAATTCAGTTCTAATGAACTTAATACCTCTGGTTTTACCAGCTTTGTAGGCTGGCTCCCTGCCTTGCCGCTCTCCAATTTGACACTAATACCCCAAACAAAAGATGGTCCCAAGATCCACCAAAATGGGGATACACTGATGATCTTTTGGTGCCAGTCCAAACATGACTGGAATCCACAATGGACAGTGAGTGAAGACCAAGTGGAATTCCCATGTGTCTGTGGGAAGACATTCTCCACTGAGTGCGGCATGACGATCCACAGAATGAAAACAGATAATGGGCACTAGCGCGCTGCACCAGCAGATAAGACATCAGAAGACCAAGCCCAGGATTCAAATCACAGTGCCAAGGATGTCTGCACTGATCATGCAGGTGAGGAATTTGTACAGGCTCTTGATGCCAGTGCCAGAAACTCAACTTGTCACCTGCAAGCGCAAAAGAAGAATGGAGGAAATCAGACGACGAAAAAAAAAACTGGACATGCTGATAGAAAGAGCATAGTGGAGCACAGACTAGCCACATTTGAAGACATTGTGTATGGAGATTGTAGGGATGCCTATGGAATGAAACAACCAAAAGTGAAGCCGCCTGTCCAAAATCCAGTAAAAGACAGATATCATCTGAAAGAGAAAGGAATCTTAAGGAACAAATGAAGGCTGCTGCAGAAACTGAGAGAAAAGGGCTTAAGAGGATCTCGAAAGACCTCAAAGCTCAGCAGAGTGCTCTGAGCAAGGCATAGTCAGCTTGTGGTGGTGTCTAGCCCCATACATCTGTGTTTTTCTTTTTAATAAATTGAGAATACAGTTTAGGGATTATTATGGACAGTAAATGAAATGTTAAGATACCATTGCAGACAACTTATGTAGAATTTCTGCCTTTCTTTGCCTGAAACAAGACTGTAAAGGTGTGCAGTTGCTTGTTTTTGACCGATGCATACAAATCGGGTATATTGCCAAAATTGCTTCTGTGCTGCTGCTGTTCAGACATACAATCCAATTTTTGACTATCAGATTGCAGATCCAGAAATGTTCTTTCCATTGCCTTGTTTATTTGAGGCAAATTCTAATGCTGATAACTAGATGCAGTAAAGGATTGCTATAAGGTGTGTCTGTCACATACATATGCATGTGTGATTGACTGCATAATGCATATTTTTCTCAGGCGACCAAGTGGGAACCCATCTGAGGATGTCCAAGCTCACCTATACCCTGTGTATCGGCAGCACCCTGTTGCAGCTGCAGAAAGTGTTTGATCAGCTGCAGACACAGAACAAGCTGCTGAAGCGCAACTTGAAGAAAGAGGAAGACAAGCTTACACAGTCACGCTCAGCCATAGCGGATCATGTGAAAACCTGGAGAAAGGTGTGTTTTCTTGTGGACTTTACATGGATGTTGCTGGATAGGACTGGGTGTTGCGTGCAGCTGGAGATGCCAGAAGTTATTGCATAGGACTGGGTTTTGCCAGCTGGTGTAGATGCTGGAAGTTACTGGGCTGAATTTGGAGTTAATGCTTGGCTGAATCGCAGTTGGAATGCAATGCGTTTGTGTCCAGTCCTACTGACAAAAGTGTAAATCTTTGGGGTAAAGTTGGAAATCCAAATAGGAAATGAATCAGTGAAATGGAGTTTGTGCAGTCTCCAGTTAGGGGAGGTTTTGCTGGAGTGCTCTATGATACTTGGGTATTTTCTGATGGTGAATATTTCTCTTGGATTCATCTGGAATATACTTTAGCTTGTGACGTGTGTAGAATTACAGAAAAAAATGTTCTGGGAAGAAAATTATGAGAGAGAGTAAGTGTCATCTACTTGATTTTGCTGTAAAATCGTAAAAGTACCATCACAATGGCCAAAATTTATTTGTCATGAAGATACAAAAGGGTCTCAGATTGGTAAAGCAACTTCTCGTCAAGATTAAACAGCAGCTCATGTGAGACAAAAATATAACTGATGCATGAATTACTTGACAAAACAAGATTCCAATCAGAGAATAACATGAAAAATCACTGAGAATGGTTAGATCTAGTTGCAAAGTGAGACGACTGCAGGTGGAAATCTAAACAAATTTGAAAATTATTGCTAAAGCTCTGCCCCAAAAGCGTTGGCAAGCGAATCAAAAGACAAAACATGAGGTATTTCGACCTCATAGGTCTTCTTCGGGCAAGAACACAGCACTGAAGACAATGAAAATGAACAATCAATCACTTATCTTCACCCAGTTCGACGTAAGAGGGGCGTTGAATGAATCAACGAATGTGTTCATGCATGCTGTGTGGCTGAACTTTTAAGTAAGACTTAAGTAAGTGGGGAAAAATCATTGATTACTATTACAACCAATCCATTACTCAGTTAAAGTATTTGCTGCGATCTTCTTTAATGTGAAGCTTTCAGGAGAGGGGGGGGGGGAGGGAATGGGGGAACACCACCACAATAAACACGTACCAAAAAAACGAAGAGCAATCAGATTTATTGGCAAGATTGAGGTGGTAGCTTTTGTGTGTTTTTGTCCGGTGACAGAAATTGCTTGGCCTTACACTTACAGCAGACTGTAAGGGATTGAATTAAACTTGGTAACAGTATATGAAAATCAGGAGTGTAGGTTTTCAGAGACAACCACAGTCTATAGTATCAGCATTTGGTATTGCACACTTTATTAATTTGTGTGAGCATATACTTTCAACTGTCAGTTCTATTTGACTATAAGTGAAGATCTTGGTAAGGGAAGAGTATACAGAGAAGTAAAACTAGAACAAAAAAATGTTTTGATATCAAGAGAGATCATCCAGCAAGTCCATAACTGTGTAAGACACACACACATACTCTTCTGCTCCTGCCTCAATCATTTATCGATATTTTTCACATAATGTCATATAGCGGAAGAATGTAATGTGCGATATATGATCATTGATAAAATATAATCCCAGCTTTTTTTCTGTGTTTTTTTTTTTTTTTTTTTTTTTAAGACTGCTCCTAGTCATCATTCACTCATGTCTCCTCCGCACCTTCCCATCCCCTTCTCTAGTCCAAAGTTAATGAAAAGAAAACAGATATCTTCATGTTACAGAGGGTCTATATCTTTTTTTGAAAATAAAACTCAAAAAGAGAAAATAAAGGAGTGTGAAACGGGTATAAATAAATTACATAAATGTACACGCGCACACACACACACACACACACACACACACACACAGAGGTTTTTTTTTTTTTTTCATTTAGGTAACGGTTTTTGTACCCAAATGGAAAGACAGAGGTTGGGCGTGTAGACTATATTCAAAGATGAAAAAGGCTGTGCTAGTCTTGAGGGAAATTTGATTTTTTTGTTTGTTCATTTCTCCTGATAATTTGGAATCTTTTATTTTCTTTTGGAGTTTTTCTTTATTTTGTGTATTGGCATTTCTGCTAGGCGATACTGTTTCATAAACGGCATTCATTAGGAATCACATGTTTGTAATTTTTTTTTGTCATGGGAGCAAGCGTTGCCATACTTGATCATTGTTTACTGTTCTCTGTCTCTCTAAGGTTTCAAGTTCTTTGTGATAACTGCTTTTATCGAGTATAACTGTGGTGTTGTCTTGGAGTTCAAAGTTGAGTGATTTGATAAAATGAGCGACGGCTTGAGCTTTAAGCAAAATGTAGTAAGTTGAACTGAAAAACACACATTTTAGTAGAAAATTAGGAGCAAGAAAAGAAGTGACAGTAGAACTATGGAGCACTGGTCATGTTTGTAGTGTGTGAGCAGATGACACTGACATCGTGAGGTGTGGAGGAGACAGTAAAAGTTGACTAGGAGCAGTCCACAAAAAAAAAAAAAAAAAAAATGTGCAGCAGGAAGATACAGAACTGGAAGAGACTGCCTAAAGCTGTATGAACAAGGGTTCTGGTCATAGCTGGACTGAAAAGTAAGGGTTCTGGTCATAGCTGGACTGAAAAAATAGGGTTCTGGTCATAGCTGGACTGAAAAGTAAGTAACACGCCAGTCAAGGTTTTCACAATTTTTCGGGGCTTCAAGATTTTTTTTTCAAGAGCCCTTGCATGGTGGACTTTGTAAAAATCTGACAGCTTTGCAGTGTAAAAATCTGACAGCTTTGCAGTGGTAGAAATCTGACAGCTTTGTAATTGTAGAAATCTGACAGCTTGAAGTTTTGAAGTGTAGAAATCTGACAGCTTTGCAGTGGTCAAAATTGCCAGTTTTGCAGAACATCTTTAATCCTAGAATGGAACCCAGAGCAGCACAATGTACATGTCTGCCTTGCTGGACCGTTGATGCCAACAGTTCAGTTCAGTTCAGTGGTTGTCTTTGAACGTCTGTTCATCATCGATAATATCAGACGATATTAAATGGCAACAGAGATCACTGAGAATGCCAGACCTACTTCTCTGGTCATTTTCTCTCACTTCTATCCCTTTATATATTTGAATCAATACACTCCACTAAGAATAACTCTGAACAACAATCTGCCCAACCATGACTGGGCAACATCATGCGTAATGTCCATAATACATGCGTCATATATAACATAAGGTCAATGCTGCTTTCAAAATATGCAGTATTCATACTTTTTAATTGTGTATGCCCTGTTAAAATTGGGCAATCTAGTAGTGTGTATGATGGACAGAGATTTTTCACTCACATATACACCTAACATCAGGAGAGAATTTTGTGTTCCATGTGTTTAACCTAAGTTTACTGATTATCTGTACTATAGGTCTTAGGCAGGAAGGCAATTCATATGACTTCTTAGTGAAATTTCTGTTATGTATACAGTTTTCCAATAAATGAAGTATTTCACTAATAAATGGTTTCAATGGGCATTCAGAAATAGGTCGAACATTTCTCAAAGCTCCCTGTTTAGCCAGGTATCTGCTGTTTCATTCCCATTTAAGCTGTACTGTGATGTTACCCAGCAAAAATCAATGCCTCTACATTGATTACTTAAACAGTGAATAATGTATTTAATTTAATGAAATAAATCTATTCTAGCTTTGCAGTTCAACTGTTGCAATGATTGTAGAACTGATTTCGAATCTATGCATAATGATATTTCAATGATGGCCATTGATGTGTTAAGAATGTACGACATAGCCATTAGTATTGCATACAATTCTTCTGTATATGTTAAGAATGTACGACATAGCCATTAGTATTGCATACAATTCTTCTGTATAAACAGAAAAACCCCTTCCCAACATGTAAAGATTGTCTCACATTTAAGTCTGGTATTACAAATCCAGAACCACTTTCCCATCCCAATACTGACCCATCTGCAAATTTTTATGATTGGGATATATTGCGTGCAAACGTTCTCGGGCTTCAACAGCTAATAACATAAGAATTTTCGTTCTTATCTAAGTGTGTATTAAATGTACCCATTGACTGGAGGCATTTGAGGAACAGATGGATTCTCAGATACTGAAGTTATATCAATATTACAGACTGACAGAACATCACAAACATGATTTTGGATAGGTTGGAGGTGTGTGCTCTTAAGGAAAATCTTTATCCGAGTCCATGAAACTTTCTTCTCTAACCAAATTTTCAATCGAGAGAGACTCTGAACTACATACTTTCTTATATGCAACTTTTGTTTATCGTTGTTCATTTTTGTTGTCCTGAGTGTTTCTCTTGCCTGAAGAAGGCCTAAGAGATCGAAACATGTCATGTTTTTTCTTGTGGTTCATTTGTTCATGTTTGGTGGAGGTATGACTTACTTAAAACTTTTTTAAGATTTGAAGGATAAAGTGTTTTGAATGGCAGAATCATATAAATTTTTTCATACTTGAATATCCGTTGAACAGAATGTGCCTACCTTAATGGTGGGACTGAAAGCAATCATATCTGCAAAAACCTTCTCCAAAAGCAAACTTTACAGCTCAAGCCAAGGAATGAATAAGATGTCTTTATCAAGGAGCGTAGGTTAAACTAAGAATATGACAGTGTCTTTTTCTTTATGTTCATGTGTGTAAGTCCTTTTTACTTAGGCTTCACCAATCACAATATCAAAAAAAAAAAAAAAGAACTATTGCAAATTATGTGTATACTTTTTAATGATAAAAATATGTTGTGTGTGTGTGTGTGTTGCAGGCCAACTGTTTGACAGCTGAGAACCGCGAGGAATTGGAGGAATTTGTGAAGAAATTGTAGGACCTTGATGCCCTCTGTGGTTGCAAGTTCTATACCTTTTTTTCTCCTTTTCTTTTCTTTTTAATTTCTGTTTGCCTAGTAGACTGCTAACAACTTCAGGATAAGATAAAACGACTTGATGTATGCAAGTTTATGAAAAAGAATTGAAAGCAACAAAGGAAATATATGCAATTCAGATTGTGAAGACAAATGAAAACAGAAGACCTCATTAACACTATTTTGTAGACTTGAACCACAGTTCCAACTGTCAGACTGACTGAGGTGGGGAGGGGAGAAAGGGGGTGAGGAGGAGGAGGTGAAGGGAAAAGGTCTGGGAGGGAGGAGGGGTTGGGCATGACACATGTCCAGTCATAAACGTTACTAACAGGAGTGAGTAGTAAAGACTTGTGGGTTACTTATGTATAGAATGCCTGCTGAATATGTACAGTTTGTAACAGTTTTATGGGAATTTTTGAAGTCTGTTTTGCTCGCTCAGAAATCGCTTCTTAATTTTCTGAATCTAAAATGAGATTCTTTTGGTTTAAGGACTTGATTATTCAGATATCAGAGGACTTGATTAAATCATTATGTCTTTTTTTTCTCACTTGAACATATTGAGTTGTTATGTTTGTATGGTTTGGTCATTGATGATCTTTACTGGTTTAATTTTGATGCACTTCAAAACAGTCATGAATGAAAAATGTACATAAGACAGTATGTTCTTGTTAATAAAATGCTTGAAAAGACACCAAATTCTTTTGTTCTTTGCTCATGTAAAATTTATTGCCTCAGTAATATCAATGCATGGAAGGTGATCACATTTGCAGAGTCATCGGCATCCAATTTTCAACAGGAGAAAACAAGAGCAATGCTGGGAAAGGCCTGCTTAAAAATCAAACAATATGCATACTATATATATGAAAAATTTAATATAATTCAGTCAAAAATGCTCAAGAAAGTGTAGTAGACAAACACTGAATTGAAGAACACTTCAGTGTTAAAAATATACAAACTGCTATTTACATAAAACAGATTCTCCTCCGACACTTACTCCTCAACAAAATTTGTAGACAATGCTGCTGTACAGTGAATGATACCCAAAAGAGGTGCTGAACAAACTGATTGTGAATTGTACATCCTGAGGGAGAGGGAGGAGGGGTACAAAACACGGAAAAGAAAAATAAAAGATTGAACAAAACATTGAACAAAGAGAAAATTAAAACAAGGTGATTAGATAAAAAAATTAAGTGACTTTTAATGCACAATACAACCCTGTTTTTGTTCTGTTCAACAAATGGAGAGAGTACAGCAGTATGTATGTAAGTTATACTGCAAACATGAACATGTGGTTTATGGTTACATTAGGTTAGTGCTGTATAAGTGTACTTCATCATTAGACAGATTCCACAACACAGGAAGACTTGTCATCCATTTTTCGCAATCTCTCATACATATACCCCATCCCCTTCAAGCTCCCAAATGAATAAACTCAAAACCAAATGATCTTTTTAACACACAAACACGCACAAAAAAGAAACACTGTCAACCTCAGTTCCACCGTTACAGTTTTTCCACACACACAAAAGTCAACCCGCAAAAAAAAAAAAAAAAAAAGTTTTTCATTTGAGCCTTAACAACAGCAGACAACAAGCTCTCAGACCTAAGACAGATTAAAAATCATTATCTTTTTTCTCGAACTTTGGTGATAAAAGTACCATTACTATGGTTAAATAAAATATTGATTTGAATCTTTGTTTTGACATCTCTCTCTTCCCTAGAGTTTTGGCGATGCACAGAATCAGCGATAAGTCATGGGACGCCAAGGCTTTTAGATGAATCCACTTTTTTTTCCCATAGCTCTCAGATTGTCATTTCTTTTTTTTTTTCTTTATGTTCTATCCAAAAAAAAAAAAAAAAAAAAAAAAAAAAAAAAAAGCTAAGAGTGATGAGGATGGCAGGCCATAACATTCAGCTTGGAGAGGATATTTTTCTGAGACTTGTCTATAACTAGTACCCGTCGACTTCAACAATCGAAATGACTAGCAGGCTGTGAATGTGGTTTTTCCAAATAAAGTTTTCAGTGTTTCACCCATGGTCCCGTGATCGTCGGCGATGAACTGTTGACTGGTCTACTTGGACTCTGGCTGTTCCCGCACCATGGACAAGATTTTGTTCAGTTTTCCCATTTCAAATTCCAACCTCTGTGCAGGATCCATAGGAGGCTGGCCCTTCTTTTCCTGCAGGCACAACAAAACAGTATACATGATTAACAATTTAGTTGAAGGTGTATATGTGTGAATCACTATCTTCAGAAAGAGAATCAAGTCCTAATTACTTGAAGAGTTGTCCCAAATGAGATATGCGTAAGATGTGTGGTGGGCAGGGATTTCATTTATACATTTTGTGAATACATTTCCTCAGGACATTTCATGGCTTGCAGATTAAAAAGAAAAAAAAAATCTGTATGTCTTTACCTTTCATGCTACTACATACACTGGAATCAAAATGTCTTTTTTTTTTCCCCCGATGTTGTACGTTTCACTTTAAACTCTCCTGTTTCAGAGCTGACCAGAAAAGGTTAACAAAAGAGGTCAAACCTCTTTTATCGATAGTTTTTTAATTTAACTTGTAGGTGACCATGAAGAGGTGACAGACGTAAATAAACTGTGGTGATAATAAAAAAAAAAAAATCAGAAAGGAAGATAAAATGGATTACCTTGGGCACCTTCCTCAGGTTTGGCGACAGTTTCAGGCTGGTCACATTACCCCTGTTCAGACACAGACAACCCCCATATAACACATGCACTATCATACCATGATGCTGTTGTGTATTGCGTTTCTCTTTTTCTCATATTTATCTGCCCAAAAAAGTGCCTTATTCCTACTTGGCAAGAACATTGCCCAAGATGACGCGGGCATTTTAAAAAAGAAGAAGATACAAAAAAAGAAAAAAAAAAGTACAGGGATAAATAATTGGAGAAAAGGGAGATCAATATAATGAATATTGCCTAATAATTCTGGCTCCGAGAGCTATTTCCCTTACCCACTTGGACTCTGACATTTGATACCACTTTTGAAAAAAGAATGTGTCCATCTTGAGCACCCTTATGTACAATAAATGTATCCGTTTCTGCCCATCTTTTCTTTCCATTTGCCATCACTGTACAGTGCCACCATCTTTCAATTGGCCTGCTGTTGTCATCTCATAATAATGAGGACAGTTTCTATAGGCTGGTCCTAACAACGTAGGCTACAGGGTGCTTCACAAGTTATCAACATATAAAATATACGCAGGACACACATGCACACACACAAGCACACACACTTCTGCATCCATGAGTCATAAACATATGCATGCACTCACTCTCACACATGCAAACACAACACACGCACACGAACATGCACATGTTCACATGCACTCTGCAGTTACCAAAATTTGTAGAACTCTGCGCAAGAATTTGGGTCTAATATTGACTGCATTTTTCGACCAGACAAGAATATTTCACAGAAAATACAAGAAAACAGGATTATATGTTTGGTCATTATGAATACAAATTTGTTCATGAGAAAGCATAGCTAAGAATACAAAAACAGGATGTTTGCTTGCGTAATCTGGATGGGAAATGTGTACGTTCAAGAGAATCTCAATAACATATCAGCCTTCATGATGTCAGTGATTTACAGAAATCCAGGCAGTATAATCTTTGTTTTTTTTTCTTACAGAAAATGTCGGAATACTGGTGTTGTGAATAACGTGGACATCTTTACCTGTCATCACCCACGATGAGGATTGGGTAGTTGGGATTAAATTCAATATGAGTCAGCTTCGTTTTCTTCTTCTGGGCCACCATCTGCTCACACAAGGGCTCGTACTTGTTGACGTGGAGATCATAGACGCACACCTGCAATGACAAGAAATTTGTAATGGTTTATATCACCACTTGAAGGTACAAAAAATACCAACTTTAAGAGAGGTTTATTCTCTAAACAAAAATTCTGACTGGATACAGATACTAAAGTTATTTGAAAAGAATGGAATTGAATCACTCACAAAACTTGAACATTATATTGTATGATTGTGTTGGCCAGACCGAAACATAAGTGGTTCATCAGCAATTCATCCCCAATGATTTGATGAAAGGAATATTCAGTTAAATCTGAAATGTGTACAACTGAGCACTGACCAACCATACTGTGTGGTTCATTGAAAACATCAGGGTCCTAAAGCACTTCTGAACATAGCATGACAGAGAACGTCATTAGTGCTCCCTAAGAGGAAATGAAATGTAATTTGGGGAGCCCATGGAGTGGTTACCTCCCTTTCATTTTGTTTGCCATGTAGCAACTCTGTTCACATCACATAGGATCGTGGTGCAACAGTCTGATCAAGCAAGTATGAGAAAAAGTAGTAATGAAAATAAGCTGCAAGAAATCATCTGCCAGACAGATTTTCCTTTATTGTTTATGTGTCCTTTCATACACTACCTTCTCTATCTTGATGTGAAGCAAGGAAACGACTTTCACATATCACTACATATCAATTCTTTAAATCCTGAACAACAGAAAAAAAAAGAAAGAAAGGATACAGAGCACCTGGCAGGAAGGGTCAAAACTTCAACTGATCAGTTACAACTGTTTCCCCTTGTGAGTGGCACTGCCTGAAAAAAGTCTGGACATTTTTGTCTGGCAGTGAAAGGGCAAAATTTCTCTCCTCTTCCTTCAGGCTGGCATTAAAAAAATTCAAGTTTCACTATATATCATCTCATGGTCTCTGCAATAGCCTTTGTTCCTTGACCCTCCCTACCCCCTCCCCCCCTCCCCATCAAAAGGCTGCCAGCCTTTTTTTGCCCCTTCTTCTAACCCACCAGCTCACCCAATTCTCCACCCAACTTCTTCAGCTTTACACAAACTCATCATTCTGTGACTATAATGGCTGCAAAGAGAAGCAATGCCCACCTTTCCATCGGCGGTGACAGCAGCAGCAGCGAAGACGGTAGATGAATACGGGGCCCAGGCCACATCGCCCACAGAGTTGTTCAGGTCAAAGGAGAACAGAGGCTTCCTGTGCAAAACACCAACCAAATCTTTCCAGTATGAGAGTGTAGGTGTGCGAGTAAAAGAAGTAATTAGTGAAACTTTTGAACGCATATTTTATGCATTAAAATACACACTTTAAATATTAACTTCCAGGAGGTATGTAGACACACTCCTTTGTTGGCAATATCTATACGGAGGTATATATGTAAATGGATACTAATGACTGATATAGAATGTAAAGTGAAAAGACAGCATGATATATATGTTCATTTTCTTCTGTTTTGAATACAGTTGAGCCCACTTTACCTCTGCATATAAGCCAAGATACTGGTTAACATGAAATGATGGACTAATCTCCGTGTTATTTGGCTGACCTAGATAGAAAATTTCATTTCCTTTGATTTTGGGTAAAGAGTACTTGACTAAATATGTTACTTCTACAATTTCTTTTAATTTTGGACAAAAATGTACTTGACTGCATTTGTCATCTGAACAATTCCTTTCTTTTGGGGTACAGCAAACTCAACTGTGTTCACTACCTCAGCAGTTTCCTTCAGTTTTTAAATTTGGGAGGTGGGTGGTGGGGAAGGAATTGTTCATTGTCGTAATGGGAGGGGGATCACAAAGAAATTGAAACAAATATATGCTTCTTAATCTACAGTCTATGTTCCCAAATTAAATCAGCAACTGAACACAGCCATCAAAGAAATGTTTATAGAAAGTGATACAACTGGCTTGGCACTCCCCACCCCCCCTCCATGAAAGTGAGTTCACGACAGCTCGCTCGCATTGTGAACTGATTTAGTTAACTGGAAACTTTTTTTTCCTCCCCTTTTCTCTGTTCTGACAGCAGGCCATCTTACTTGGATGTGGCTTCAACTCCACTGTCGCTGGGCTTTCCTCCATTCTCCCAGATCTTCACGTTCCAGTCAGCGCTGCAGGTAGCAAAGATCTGGGATGATAGTGGTTCCACGCCACCTGTACATGAACACCCCAAAGACCTGCTGTAGAAATCGGATCACTGGCAAATGGTTCCTGTCTTTTGACAGGACTTTCTTAAACACAGGTGAAATCATGTATACACACGCATGCATGCACCCACTTGCATATTTATTCACACACACATCCCCTGTACTTTGATTTTAATGGAATTTCCTTTGAAATGCATCTAAACTATTTGTCTCCTTGCTAGTCCCTCTTTAGATGTTTAATGTCTTTTCATAAACGACCACCGCAAATGCATGTACACACTGCACACCTGTTCATACATATCTAAAATTGGTGAAGGTGAAAATATGAAGAATGACCTCCTGCCTTCCTGGTTTAAATTTTTTCCTGGTTCACCATGTATGTACCATAAACAACAGTATTAAGCACACCCATTAATGAAAGAAAAAAAAAACAAAACCTACAGGATTTTAGACTCTGACCTTGTAGACGGCCATGTTGTGAGAGTCTATGGTGTCGATGAAGTGGGATGTGTAGGCCTTGGAGCAGATGTGGACTTTGCCCTCTTCTGTTCCCACTAGGAAGAGGTAGTCCTTCTGCTTGTGGAAGTCAAAAGCTGTGCCGCAACCTGAGAGTTTACCCATTCCATGAAATGATGACAATTTTTTTCACCCAAGCTTTCAAGATTTGTTCATTACGTACATGTTACTTGTATTTCACGTCTGAGTATGTTACAGACATACTCTCATACACAAAGACACATACATACACTCATATTTTCTTAAAATCTTGTTTTCCCTTTTCATTAACATTACATTACACACACACACACACACACACACACACACACACACACACACACTCGCAAACACACTCGTACACACACACACACACACGCATGCACGCGTGCACACACACACACACACACACACACAAACACACTCAAACTGACCTGCAGTGGGCACCTTGATTCCGTCAGGTCCGTCTGCTGGCCCTCCAGTCATGGTCAGCTGAATGACGTCTTGGAAGATCATTTCATTCTGCCAACAATCCAACAGCCCAAGTTCTCACCACCACATCTTTGACTAGATTTTGTCAATCAATCGGACTGAGACCTTGTCAATCAGTCTGATCGAGACCTTGTCAACCAGTTTAACTGAGACCTTGTCAACCAGTTTGACTGAGATCTTGTCAATCAATCTGACTGAGACCTTGTCAACCAGTTTGAGACCTTGTCAACAGATTGACTGAGACCTTGTCAACAGTTTGAGACTTTGTCAACCAGTTTTAACTGAGACCTTGTCAACCAGTTTGACTGAGATCTTGTCAATCAATCTGACTGAGACCTTGTCAACCAGATTGACTGAGACCTTGTCAACAGTTTTTGAGACTTTGTCAACCAGTTTGACTGAGACCTTGTCAACAGTTTGAGACTTTGTCAACCAGTTTGACTGAGACTTGTGAACCAGTTTGACTGAGACCTTGTGGACCAGTTTGACTGAGACCTTGTGGACCAGTTTTTGACTGAGACCTTGTGGACCAGTTTGATTGAGACCTTGTGGACCAGTTTGATTGAGACCTTGTGGACCAGTTTGATTGAGACTTGTCAACCAGTTTGACTGAGACCTTGTCAACCAGTTTGATTGAGACCTTGTGGACCAGTTTGACTGAGACCTTGTCAACCAGTTTGATTGAGACCTTTGGACCAGTTTGACTGAGACCTTGTGGACCAGTTTGACTATGACCTTGTCACCAGTTTGATTGAGACCTTGTGGACCAGTTTGACTGAGACCTTGTGGACCAGTTTGATTGAGACCTTGTGGACCAGTTTGACTGAGACCTTGTCAACCAGTTTGACTGAGACCTTGTGGACCAGTTTGATTGAGACCTTGTGGACCAGTTTGACTGAGACCTTGTGGACCAGTTTGATTGAGACCTTGTCGACCAGTTTGACTGAGACCTTGTCGACCAGTTTGACTGAGACCTTGTCAACCAGTTTTTGACTGAGACCTTGTCAACCAGTTTGACTGAGACCTTGTGGACCAGTTTGACTGAGACCTTGGACCAGTTTGACTGAGACCTTGTGGACCAGTTTGACTGAGACCTTGTCAACCAGTTTGACTGAGACCTTGTGGACCAGTTTGACTGAGACCTTGTCAACCAGTTTGACTGAGACCTTGTCAACCAGTTTGACTGAGACCTTGTCAACCAGTTTGACTGAGACCTTGTGGACCAGTTTGACTGAGACCTTGTGGACCAGTTTGACTGAGACCTTGTCAACCAGTTTGACTGAGACCTTGTCAACCAGTTTGACTGAGACCTTGTCAACCAGTTTGACTGAGACCTTGTCGACCAGTTTGACTATGACTTTGTCAACCAGTCTGACTGACCTTGTCGACCAGTCTGACTACAGCCTTGTCAACCAGTTTGACTGAGACCTTGTCGACCAGTCTGACTACAGCCTTGTCACCAGTTTGACTGAGACCTTGTCAACCAGTTTGACTGAGACCTTGTCAACCAGTCTGACTACAGCCTTGTCAACCAGTTTGACTGAGACCTTGTCAACCAGTCTGACTACAGCCTTGTCAACCAGTTTGACTGAGACCTTGTCGACCAGTCTGACTACAGCCTTGTCAACCAGTTTGACTACGACCATGTCAACTAGTTTGACTATGACCTTGTCAACCAGTTTGACTGAGACCTTGTCGACCAGTTTGACTACGACCTTGTCAACCAGTTTGACTACGACCTTGTCAACCAGTTTGACTACGACCTTGTCAACCAGTTTGACTGAGACCTTGTCGACCAGTTTGACTACGACTTTGTCAACCAGTTTGACCGAGACCTCGTCAACCAGTTTTTCAGCAGTGTCTTGAAGCATCCCCTTTACTATTACTTGATCTATTTACATGTAGCAGAACAACAACAAACAAGCAATAGAATTTATCACTGGTCAATGTCAGTGGCAGCAGAAGCAGAGACTGACAATATATCACCTACACAGCTTCTGGCACTTGTGCATCCCGTCCCTGTTATGAATTGTTTTGTTCTTTGTTTATTGTTGGAATGAGTACATTACATATGCTGATGTAGTTCATAATGTTTACTTTTCAAGTTCATTCAAACTTTGTACTGCTAAGTTTATAAAGTACTTCCATTACCGGGATATAAAGCTTTCAAAATTCTGCAGCAGCAAGTTTTTGGTTGCCTTCTTACCCTCTAAAACGTTTAAGTTGAGGTATTAGTGCCCTGAAAACAAAAGTGTGGGGAGCCTTACGATCTTGGCCCAGAATGACTCCAGTAGCTAGTTTGCAGCATACATGTGTGCAAGACTTTTTGTATCAACTTACCTTGACAATGATCCAGTGAACAATCCTGCCATCTGAGGAGACAGAGAGAAGAAATTCATGTTGTTGTCTGCATCATCCTTCTGCCAGCGAACCTGTAGAGAGAAAACAATACAATACAAGGTTGTGAGGATCAAACATGTCGCTTCCCACTCTCTGTTGCTGTTCCCTTCTATACATCACCTTGACACTGAGCTGACAATCTATGGAATATCTATAATGATGATGACAATCTAATAATAATGATAACAGAATATCAATAACAGCAGCAATGCTGACAATGATATAATACTTTTTTTTTTTAAAAAGATGATCAGCTGTAAAGTAGCCTGCAATGCCTGCGAATAATAGAAATATGCTGATCATTTTGGGAACGGTCTGAATTTCACAGAGATCTGTAACATCTGTAGGATACAGTCATAAAATGCCATGCAGACTTTACATCCAGCCATATATATGAACATGTCATGTTCTTCTTCTCCCACTCTTACAATAACTGTCTCACGATAGACAGTGGAAGGCTGACATCAGAAATGCGTCCCTCACATATGCGTTTTCTTTTGCTCCTGATACCTCCACATCAGATTTATAGAGAGACCTCACAGGGAAATGAGAAACAGATACCAAAATGCGTTTGCTTCGCCACAGGATATCAGGACAAACTAAAAAAGGGGAACAAAACTTGACTCTCCAACCAATAAGTTTGATTGTTTCCCTTGTTAGGTGTTTTTAAATACGTCTTGGTAGATTACAATTTTGTCTGGCAGTAAAATGGTGAGAGACAAAAAAACATAACTTTCTGTAAGTGTCTGCCGTAATCTTCCTTAATATCAGAAAAAAAAAGTTTTGTTTCACCTAACAGAGGAACAGATGAAACTTGGCTGTCCTGCAAAGGAATTTCCACAGGAAAAGACTTGAGACTAAAGACTTTGGTAAATGACCAATAAATAAAACTTTAATGAACAGATCATTTATTACCTTCAATTAAATTATTTCATCATTACAACATACGCGTTCCCCCACCCCACCCAACCCTTTTTTTTTTTCATGTGCACATACTTTAGAGTTATCTTCAAATATATCTCACTAAATTGGTACATTTGCATAATTTAAATAATGTTGTTTGTTTGTTTCTTTTATTTATTTTTTTTCCCCCATCTGTTCGTCTGCTTGTTTGTTTTTTTTTTTTTTTTTTTTTTTCCCCCCATCTGTTTGTCTGCTTTTTTTCTGTGAACAGTACCGGTAACTAAAAAAAAAAAAGATTTTAAACAAGTACCTGCCATACAGGGTCGGTGTGTTTGCCGTTTTTGGCAGTGCACCTGTATACGGGTCCATCTTTCTTCTCCACGGTGTTGAACACAGCCACGCTGCCGTCATAGAACCCTGCCGCCACCTGGTAGGGATGCTCTGGATGGATGTCCAGGCACATGACTCCGCTGTCCGTTTCGTAGGCACTCTCCGGGAAGGAGGGGTTCTTGAGGGTATAGAACACGATCAGTCCATTGCCCTGTTTCATGAAGTCGTCTGAAACAGGAGCGGATTTGCAGGCTCACGTCTTTTTTTCTTCAGATTTAAAAAAAAAAATTCAACGACTCTTTAATGTTGATTTTCTATTCATTTTTGTTTATCCACCGTCAGTTAAACACTTCCTATAATTTTTGCTTTTTACTGGCATTTTGAAGAATAACAGACAGCTTGAAAAGACATCAATAAGCAGTGTTTACCATTTTAGCTTCTTGTTAATGCCTGATATAAGTCATTAGTTTCCCTGTTATAAATGTTGGTGCATAATCACATGCATATGCTAATTGCTGCCTTTTTTTCTCTCAAAGACAGGGTTTTATTTTCACATTACTGACCACCCTCGAATGCTGATTGGCTATAATCACACTGAAACTGCAGAAAAAGTCGAATTCGTGGATCACAGAGGGGACTGTTGTTAAACAGTGATAAGCATTCAGTTGTTGAGCTGACGGCTGCAAGTCTGAACCACCTCAGGGATTAGATTTGTACAGGTTGAAAACCCTCAGTCTTCATGCATTAGTGAATGGCTACCTGATTCCGTTCAGTGTAGGTGAAGGCAGTAGAGGAGAGGGATGGGCTCTATCCTCCTTAATGCTAAGCACTGGACACAGTTAATGTCTAAAAGTTAATGCCCTGTAGCCACTAAGGTCTCAAGACTATAACTTGAATCTAACGGTATCGTACCATTTTAATCCTGTACATCATCTTGCTCCATTTCCTTCAGCAAAACAAAAATGATATGTGTGATTTCTGACTCATTTCAGGATTACAGTCCCAATTGAATACCTTCTTTGGTTACTCACACGAGCTGCAGGAAGCGGCGAAGAAATCGCTGTATTAGTTACTCATAGATTACAACAGAGAGGTCGCTGTGTTGGTTACTCACATAGGATGTGACAAAGAGGTCACTGTCTTTGTTACTCATATGAGCCATAGGAGGCGGCAAAGAGGTCACTGTCTTTGTTACTCACATGAGCCATAGGAGGCGGCAAAGAGGTCGCTGTATTTGGGGTTCCAGCAGAGGGAGGTGTGACGGCCAGCTTTTTGGCTTTCTCGTAAGAGAACTTCCACAGAGGAAGCAGAGTTCCCTCCATGTCGCGGTACTCATCGGATGTATCTTCCCAGTACTTGAAATCTGAAATAATTCACGGCAAACTTGTTCACAGAATACTACATTGTATTGCAATTCATGGCTCACTTCTCGCTCCTTTTCCTCCCCACTCCTCTCTCTCTCTCTCTCTGCATCTATCTCCTCTCTTTCTCTCTCCATACCGCCACCTCCCTCATTCTATCGTCCTATTCCTCCTTTCTATTTTCTTTCCTCTGTCTACTTCCCCTTCCTATTCTCTTTCTATTCCTATTTCTCTCTCAGAGTCCCCTAACCAACCCCTTCCTGCTATTTTGTTACCTCCCCCACCCCACCACCCCTCCGCCTCATTCATTCACTCAGTCTCATTCTCTGTCTTTCTCTTCTCTCTGTCTCTGACGGTCCGTCCATCTGTCTGTATCTCAATCTGTACAATTATCTGCATGAGCAGTTTTCACCTACAGTGTCAAATTGCTTCATTTGCTGCAAACATCTTGAAATTCACAAAAAGGAAAAAAAACTTCTGCTTTCCCCTTTTTCTGTGGTCTCAGGCTTATTTGCACTGTGCAATAAATGTGAAAGACTGAACGTGAAAAATGTGACCAGCAGGACTTTCTTTCTCTCCTCTTCATGCTCAAGTCCTCATCTGCAGATCTTAACAACAATCAATTTTTTTTTTTTTTAAGTGAGCTATGAGGCTATTCTTTTGTAATTTAGTAACATGTTCCATTTGACAATTTGGAAGCAAAGCTGATTACATTTTTTTTTTCTTCTGTATTTTGGTTTCAGTTCTATTCTAAACTTTTAAAAGGAGGCAAAAAGACATTCGTCCATGTGAAGTTACCTTGCGCAATGTCATCAAAGGTGTTCTGGTTCACCATCCGCTCCACAATTTTGGTTGCTGTGCTCACTCTTGAAATGTCATCACCCTGAGACATATAAGGCACCCAGTCATGATCGCTGGCTTTGATCAATACATCGTTGTCAGCTCTTCAGCAATTGTTTGAAATAATGAGTATCAGGAGAGTGAAGATGCACATATACATAGAGATACGAGAGAGAAAAAATAATCAATATACGATATACAGATGGATGAATAGACAGAAATGATAGATCAATAGATCGATATGTACACATTTGGTTTTATGCTTGAGAAAGCTTCACAAAGGTTCTATAAATAAATTCAAAAATTTACACAACACTTACTGAACATTGGTGGTTTTTACTGTTCAATAGATATGCAAACAAGTATGCTCAGGTGTTGGAACAAACACAATACATCAACATTAAAGTTTCCCAAAATAAGAATTTCCATTTAAAACTTAACCCTCTGTCTCTAATCTTTTTTACAACATTTGACATTAAAAAACTCAATAAGACAATTTGTTTCAGGTTCCATTATTCCTTTTTGTGTGTGTGGGTTTTTTCTTTAGTAGCAGCTCATAGGAATAGTGTCAGCATTTTTCATGAACTTGTTGACTTACTGCAGGAACATAATTCATGGCTTATCATTAAAAACAACAACAAAATGATACTGAACCAGAACTGACACTTTTTTAAAAAAAACAGACTAGACATAATGAGAATCATCACAAAATAATCTTCAGCGGCTCAGAACAGAGGGGAGATAAGAAATCAGTGAATAAACTTACAGTAGTCTCTGTGATTGTCAGCTTTTTACGTGTTTTCTCCTCTTCCTTCCGTCCTGGTATCACCTTCTTTTCTTTGTTCTTCTCCTGCAAAAAAAAACAAAAACAAAACAAATAAATAAACAAAATAAATTAAAATGAAATAACGCAGACATGCATGATCACCTCTCACAAAATGACAGATGAGTTGGGCCAGATGAAGTCACACTGCAGGTAACAAACGGTGGCGGGGATCACGGTGGGATAAGGAGAATTTTCTGCACCAGCTGACAGCAAACCACTGAAACTCAGTATATCTCACTGTTGTTGCTTAAATGAGCTAGAACTGGGATAATTCAACATTTCACACTCTTTCCTTCATATAATGTGCCAGAACTCCTAAGCCCTTTTCTCAAAATGACTGCCAGACTACTACAACACTTTGGAGCACCATAACGTATTCTTCTTTCTTTCTTTTTCAATAAAGAAAAAACACACTACGTGCCATTATAAAGGTCTTTCTCTCTTTTTTTTTTTTTTTTATTGAAATGTAGCTTATCTACGGGAAGAGGTCACATATTTTAAAATCAATTAACAGTCTGTACATAGCCTACACTACAGAGTTAGAAGTGGCAAATCGTCCTGGGGGGGGCAGAGGAGAATCCATGACTGCTCATCTCTAGTGACCTGGCAATCTTTCTTCTGCCTCTTGTCTGACCTGCACTGGGTGATATTCACACTGTACTGAGCGCTGCCGGATTTCACAAGTCTTCACCCTCCCTGACTTCCTGACAGTTGTTGCCCTTTGAATGAAATGCCAGTGCGAAAGCTGAATTTATAGTTGTCCCTTTGCTATGAGAACAGCTCACAGGCATAGAAAAACCAGCGGTTCCCCATACTGCGCGGACAGAACTGGGGCAAAACCAATGCACTACTGCTCTTTTGGTCTCCACACAGCGACTGAGTCAACAGAATGCCTGTGCCACCACCCCCATCCCTCACTCCTCCTCCCATCTGGGGTGACCGACTGTCAACAACTCCTTTCCTTTCACACCAGTCCAACATAAACGTGCACTGATCATGTCAGTTAACTGGCAATGGGCTTGGTTCCACACCAGAAACCATTAGAACCACCTGTATTGTATAAACTATTAGAACCACCTGTATTGTATAAACCATTAGAACCACCTGTATTGTATAAACCATTAGAACCACCCGTACTGTATGAACCATTAGAAGCACCTGTATTGCATAAACCATTAGACCCACCCGCACTGTATAAACCATTAGAACCACCCGTATTGTATAAACCATCAGAACCACCATACTGTATAAACCATTAGAACCATCCGTATTGTATAAACCATTAGAACCACCCGTACTGTATAAACCATCAGAACCATCCATATTGTATAAACCATTAGAACCACCCATTTTGTATAAACCATTAGAACCACCCATTTTGTATAAACCATTAGAACCACCCGTATTCTATAAACCATCAGAACCACCCATTTTGTATAAACCGTTAGAACCACCCATTTTGTATAAACCATCATAACCCCCCATTCTGGATAAACCATTAGAACCACCCATTTTGGATAACACCATTAGAACCACTCATTTTGTATGTATAAATGTTTACAGAGCTGTGTTCAGGCAGCAACAGACTTGTTACCAATGCTTGACCATGACTTTACAAGAGTGGCGGGGGACTCAACCACCAACAGGATTCCATTACGCTGCAGTTTGGTCTCACTGGTCATGTCTATCTGATGTAAATGGATCAGCTGACTGACTGAAATGTGCAAGAACGCTTCCACCTTTATTCTATTGAGAAAACATGTAATGAAATCGCCATGTAAGCGACACACACTGAGACATTCAGTGGAAAGAAAACAGCTACATACAAGATACATACTAATGCAGTCAATGCCACTTATGCCACCTTTTTTTCCCACATGAACTATGTCTCAGTATTACTAAGGCTTCTGTAATTAAGGCAAAAAATCCCCGAACAGAAAAGATCATGCAAGTTTACAGACTGCTCACTCCTATCTTCAATATTCTCTTCATACAGCTGACTAAGAATCTCACTAGTAGCATTGATAATGGCAGTCTTGATCATGATGGAAACGTCTCTTTCAGAATGAGTTCACTGAAATTTCAAGCTCAATGAACTAAAAAAAAAATCAACAATATTTGTTTTTTCTTTGACTTTCACTGGTCACAACACCAGATCAAGACCAGACGTAGATTTAAGAAAAAAAAAAAAAAAAAGCAGCATGCCACACCATGGCAAATATGTACATGTGAAACACATTCAAACCATTATTTAGCAACCCTGTAATCTTCCAGCTGATAAAGGAAACCAGATCAGAAAAAAAATGTACACAGGTGAATAGGCATGTGCATACAGACAAGAAGATATGATGAGCTCACACACACAAATAAAGCATACACAAAATACACGGAATTCTTACCTGCTTCTCAAAATCTTCCTGGTACGCATCAAAGATCTCCCACTGCGTGGCATTGGAAGAAAAGGAGGCTCTTGGTGGGGGTTCTGTGGCTGTTGTTCTGTCCTGTTTTACACACACACACAGACACACACACATACAATGTACCACAGTCAAAACTCAAAAAAAAATATTCCACGCTGATTCAGCCAGCAGCTTGGAAAATCAATCACAAGAATCTGGAAAATTTACCAAGAAGTTACAAAAAAACTTGTCAATATTTTGCAATAAATATGAATCAATGAAAATCTGGTTGAAAAAGAAACATATTGAAACCAAAAATGAACTCCTAAATTGAATTACTTAGTAAGTAAGTAAGTAACTATCCAACAAGTTAACAAATAACAGACATAAAACTGAAAATGTCTGAGCAGCAAGCATGTGTACACATGCACAAATTGATTGTTTACACCCAGCCAACTGTGAGGAGCCATATCAGGAATGATACATGCGAGTCAGCACATGCATACACACACACACACACACACACACACACACACACACACACACACACACACACACACACACACACACACACACACAGCAAACCTAACTGTTGTATCTATTAAGAAAGTATATAAACATAACACATGATGCTGATGCTGACTGTGACCTTGGGGAGTACTGTTGTCTCGCACTGTACATGAATTAAGTGCTTCTTTGCAAGCTTGTTTTTCTTGGTTGCATTGTGGCTTACACAACTCGCAGCTTGGTTTTTGAACAAAACTTAGCATTAGGCATCCCTTACCCTGTATGGGTTGTTGTAGGTTTGGGAAGCCCGTTCACTGTAGTTGAACTGGTTAGTTATCTTTTTGCCGTCACTGGCGCCACTGTCTATAGGTAAAGGGGTGGCCGCCTCTGCTTCCCTTTCGGCAGCCTCAGATTTCTCCGCCCCTTCTTCCCCCTCTGCCGCTCCTGCTGCAGCGGATTTATCCTCCCCTCCCTCGGTCACCACTTGATCTCCTGATGCTGGAAGAAAGAAAAACGACATTCTGCTCTTCATCTGCATTCATTAAAGATGGCCACCATCACCACACTGATCACACTGGGGCGCCTCTGACAGTTCCGTTCCTCTGTGGGCTTGGGAAGCAGACAACTGTTTTCTGACTGATGGGATTATAGTTTATCCCAGCACGCTGCTGTGCCAAACCAGTGGCAGAATCAAGTCTTTGGGGGGAAAAAAATAGGATGGAGGCCTGGCTGTCAAAACAAAAAAAAAAAAAAAAAAAAAAATGAAAGAAATACAAAGTCAAAAGAAAAAAGGAGAAAAAAACTGGAGGTTGAAGGCCTCCCCAAAAAACTCTTTGAAAGTAAACTCTGGGGAGTATTGTTATGTGTGTCTGTTGTCTGTCTTATTTCAAGAAGATGTGTCTGACAAAGATTTACTTGTCCGTTTCATATCTTGTCTTATGTAAAAAACGTTTCTTTAAACCTTTTTTTTTTTCTGTGAGGATTCAATCCATGCAATACAAAAGTGCACAACGCAAGGTAGTCTTAAGCTCCAAATGATGGAACTCTCAATCACAGAGGCTAATGTTGTGGCTGAAGAAAAACTTATAGTCAAACTATATTCACACACCAGTTTTCATCATCACTGGTAATGGTGCTGAAATCATTCTCTTTCCCTCTCTCTCTCTCTGTGTCTCTCTTGGTCTCTCTCTATCTATTTATCTATCTATCTATCTTCTGTACAAAAAAGAAAAAGCAACATGAAAGAACTGAAGAAGAGAAAAAGGATGAAATCTGAACCTGAAGTGAAGATTATGAAAATCCAGCGAGCAGAAACCCACAAGCAGTGACTCAAAACAACCGTATTACATTAACGTACATCTCTGGTTGGACTAACCACCATCTCTACTGAATATGCAGACGGATTAAAACCATAGGAGGGTATGTATGCAAGCAGCCAGACGCAATGGCAGATTTTCTCTGAGCACACATGCAGGTGGCTTTCTCTGATCCCTCTGCGGTTGGGATTACATGTTCTAAACAACACATACCAGAAGCACTGGACTGAGTGTTGTGGCTTTCACTCACAAAGTTCTGTCAGCTTTTTTTCCCATAGTTTTTACACACAGATGGCAATGTTGCATGGGCTGGTAAAAAAAAAAAACCAAAGCAAGTTACTTTAGTCAGGAAATAAGGCAATCAAAACTGAATTGTAACACAAGGACTTCATTGATGTGAAAATGGCTAACTTCCTACCATCCTTTCTGAAACACATTGAACACACCAGTTGGTCAGCAAACAAAAACCTCTACTGCTCAAGGGCATAGTCTCACAAACTCTGCAATCACTGGTCTCACTCAAAAGGCGAAAGATCTCTGTAGATAGCTCTGTAAGGTCTCTCTAGCTTATAAGATCATTTACGGAAATTAACCACCACTCCAGAAATTCAGAACTTTTTTTTTAAAAATCCTGATTGGAGACCTTTGCCTGAAATGATTGTTAACTGAAGGGCCTCCTCGATCCTTTATCGAGAAAGAGTAAAAAAAAATTTGAAAAAAAAAAAAAAAAAAATCCTCAACAGACAAAACTCCCATGACTTTACTGCTGTCAGGAAGCCCCATCTTCTGCCGCTGGCGCCGAGCTTCATCGGAATCCTTGTGCAGCATGTTCCCATCCAGAGCAAAGTGAATGGCCAGCTGGTCGACGCTGGACGTCTGCTTGTATTGCCGCTCCTGTCACCCATTCCATCAACCATCACTTTCCTTTTTTTTTCCCCCCTCCATGGTCATTTTGAAAAAAAAAAAAGGATACAAGAAAATGCTTATTCTGGTAAACAGAACTGAAGCTGTCTCTCCATGATTTTTAACAAAATGGAGCAGTTTTTTTTAGCTGGTTGTGGATGAATTTTTTCTATCACATTCTGAATGTGAATAGGTGGTTGACCAAATATTCTAAACTGCAGTTGTACGGAGCATACTCAATGTTTGTTTTCTCTTTTAAATATATGTTAGTTGCTACTTGCATGTACTGAAGTAAAATGTATGAAGTCAAAACACAGTATTCTCTCTCTCTCTCTGATTTCTATTATTGTTCTTTTAAACAGACTTCCTGGGTTTTTTTTTTTCTTCTTTTTTTTTTTAAAACATTACGAGACTGAAATTTCCCATTTTATGATATGAAGTTATGGTAAAGGGAGAATAAACGCAATACATAACACTGCTTTTTTTTTCTTTTCATCTTTTTAGCTATGTTGCATTGTCTGTCCAAAGATGTACAAAATCAAGACATCTAATTCATGTCTTTTCTGGTAATTTATAAAACATAAGTTTGATTTTAATCCATGTGTGCAACACTAAGAATACATTTTACGAAAAAAAAAATCTGTACAATACATACATATACATAGAGACAGAGTGCAGGAAAAAGAAAGACAGACAGACAGATAGTGACAGGGATAGAGTCAGAGAAAGAGAAAGAGAGAGAGAGACTGGCTAGCCATATAAAACAGCACTGTTTTCAGTAAACGCAGACTTTCCAAACAAGGGGCAAGAAATTCTGATCAAAGCCAGCGTCACAAATCTCTCACTGAGAGGCATGCCATGCAATTGAACCACCAAAGCCAGCAAAAACACACCAAGTGCAAGTGGCCTGCACTGACCCCTATTGTATAGATTTATCAACAACGGAATCCAACGGCTGAATTTCAGGTCCCATGGTTTTTTCTTGTTATTCTTTTCCTTCTGTGTCAGATCCCTATAAATTATGTGAATTAAAGAAAAATTCATCATTCAGAAACAAAGCTTTACCTTAAAAAGAGTTTATAGCCAGTCTGTTTAGTTTTTAACAACTGTTTGGTTTATACATGTGTCTTCCAGTCACACCATTTGATGGTGCATCATCCCAAACTGTGCCAAAATATGGATAAAAAAAAAACAGAGGTGAACTGTCTTCACCTTTCAATAGTTACGAGTCCTATTGTGCATATTCAAATCATTCACCACTGCCTGTTGATCTGATTGGCTCTCAGTTTGTCTCCTGTTCACAGGATGCTTGTCCATTCACCACGTTCTACCACTCAGTGTATCACATGGTCCTATCTCACTCACACACACA
>JADBJO010001841.1:70000-137500 GCA_016801955.1 Conus betulinus
AACATTCCAATCCACACACACACACACACACACACACACACACACACACACACACACATATATATATATATATATATACACACACACACACACACACACACACACACACACACACACACACACACACACACATACACACTCACAAAAAAAAGGATGCATTTTGTATTACCCATCCATTCAAACATAAAAGACAAGTTGTTAAAAAAATCACTGCTATCATATGAACAAATCACACATAGATAGATAGATAGATGGATAGTAGATAGTAGATAGATAGATAGGTAGGTCCGTAGGTAGGTAGATAGGTAGGTAGGTAGGTTGATAGATAGATAGATTGGTAGGTAGATAGACAGACGGGTAGACTGACATTACGTAACCTAAATAAATACATAATCAAAGACAAAGCACTTACTCTGACTCTTGTGATCCTTCTCTGCTTGAGATCAGGCATCTGAAAATAGTGAAACCATGAAATATACTTATTTGGATATCAACGTAACATGCTGGTGGGTCACACCTACAGCCTGGTAGCACATGAAACTGGGTAACTAGGTATATTGAAGTACAAGAAATAATCTGAGGATATCAGCTATTCAACCAACAAAACTAACATTACTAACAATTACAGAAAACACACGTTCATGTACGCACCTGTGTGAAGACACACACACACACACACACACACACACACACACACACACACACACACACACACACAATGTAATAAGCAGAAACGGATATAATAAACCACAGATTAATATATTTTCTAACACTAAAATGGCTTTTGCTCAATCTCAAGTTTTAATTACATCTTGTTTTAGGACCTTTCCCTTGCTTAATTCCTGCAAATCTGGATGACAACAAGCAACTGAAGCAAGAAATATTTTCACTTCTCTCAATGGTCTATTTAAAGCAACAGACAGGTTTAGTATTAGGGGACCTTACAGCAAAAGCATATAAAAGTAACTGTACCACTGGACATAAAAACCTTACTTCGGTGGATCTGTTGAAGGTGTTGGTAACTAGCTGTCGCAGCAGAAAGACATTCAATCACTAGGGTTTTGTTCAATACTGCATTACACATATCATGGCACCACCAACAAATTTGTGAGTAATCACTATCAAAGAACTATCCTCTGAGACTGAGGGCAGAAAATGTGGTTGTCTTAACCTTCCTATTGTTCATAGTGGAAAAGTCAATACAAAACCAACCAGATCAAGATATTAACATTTACAGCACTTGACAGCCTTTAACTCTGGCAAAATATGAGTCCACATTATACAACATAAAGAAATATGATCAGAGTGTGGCCGGGTCTTGGTTCCGTTTCTGGTCTGGCACACTATAGCTACCAAAAGTAACTATAATTGATTAGGGCTGGGAGGGGAGAGTATAAGGTTAAATGGGGTTGTAAGAGTCACAGATTTCACTGATTAGATTGTCACAAGATTGTTATGGCAAGGGGTTTTGTTTGTTTGTTTTTGCTCACGGTGCCACTTGGTCTTCATTGAGGCTGTTCAGTTTTAATATCTGTTCTTATAAAAAAAAAAACACAAATCAGTGTCTATACTGTTCTGATTTGGCTGCTGCAACTGCTAGGGTTCTGCTTTTGTTGCTCAAAGACCTCTCTGCAATGTAAGTAGTAGCAGCAGTAGTAGTAGTTGTTGTAGTAGTAGAAGTATTAGAAGCGGCAGTAGTAGTGGTAGCAGTGGGGACTGGCAATAAGCTGCTGTAAGCCATCTGGCTTGTGTAAGTCAATCCATGTTACAATTTTTTTTAATCTATTCTTTAAGTGAGTGCCTTGCATATACTAGCGCGATGTGGATTTCTTTTTCTTTTTGGACAAATGAACACAAAATGTGTGTTTTCTATCCATGTCTAAGAGACTTTCATTGTGCTAATATTTTTTGTGCATTTTAGATTTTGTGCAACTCTTTTACTGAATAACTTCCCCCTCCCTACATTTTGGTACATTTTCAAAAATATCTTTTATACTTAAACTTCTGGTTTTATCATAAGTTGGCTGTGTACGAATCATTTCTGGGTCGTTGTCTTTGAACCTATGAAATAAAATAATTGTTTGTATCCTATTTTTACTTTATTCACTTTCTTCAATTCTGTGTACATTTTTTGATGTTTGCTGAAGTTGTTAGACAGCAGTGCTGGCACCAATTCTTAACCACTCAATCAGTGAGGAAAGCCAACTCTCTACTCTTGCTGCCAGTCCTGTGTCACAGACTTGTTAATTTCACCAGCAATCTCTTTGATGAAAACTTTAGGTCAGATGGTAGATTCACGTTAGCTTCTGGGTCTCAACATCATTGGAAATCAGTGCATTAAACGGACTGTTACTGCTTCTGCCTCTGTTCTTGTTAATATTACTATGTTGACATGCTGTCTGAAATAACATATTACCTTTGAAGAAACACATTCGGTTACGATTTCAGTTCTGCTGATCACGAATTTTTGGAAGGACACCACTTAAATACATTGCCATATAATATATTCAATGCTCCACAAACCTGTTTAGCCTTTGGAATCGCCTTGGCCGGCATCTTGTCAGTTTGGCTGATAGTATGCTTTGTGCGCGTCCTCGGAGATGGTGAGGTGCTCTGGTAACCAAGGGTAACAGTGAGATGAAGGAAAGACAATTCTTACAGCATTTCCGGTGTAGCGCATGCGCTTCTCGTTTCTCTGATTCCCCTTCTGCATTCTTCTGCTAAGTGGGCAGCCAAAGTCGGTGCACTGAAAAAAAAAAAAACTGCTGCATTATCCTCAAAACAGCACAACACACAATAATTATTCTGCTGCTATAACTACTTTATTATTTATTTGCTAAATTTACCTCACGTGTTTTGCTTTCCTCTTGCACCCAAACCCGCTCCACTTTACTGCACCATCCTTCTTTTCAAGGGACATAAGTGTGTTACGGTGACGCAGCCCCAAAATGTGCCCTTCTTTGACTGACCCCCAGACAGTATGAGTTAGCCCATACTGGGAGGAAAGAGGTGGGCTATATGATTCTAACTGTGTGCCTTTTGTGAGAATGCCAGGAATGGTGAAAAAGTATCGAAACTGATTCCGACCCCGAATCAGAGTCCTCATGATAATGCTGAGATAACCTCTTTTACAGGTTTTTAATGATGAGTAAAGTTGCTGCATTTCTTGTAATAAGCTTTTTAGAGTGTGTCCTGGTCTAAAATGACACTCCATGGGAAATGTCTGGCACAAAAAGGACACGGACAATTCGTATGTTCACGATTCAACCCTGAGCAACCGACCTGGATCCCGGGGTTTTGTCATTTGTTCCTTTCCCACAAAACCCATGGTGAGTTTGCCTTCATTTACCCTGGCGAGTTTTCAGTGACATTTATAATAGTACACCTGCTGCTACAGTAAGAAATAGGTGCAGTTCGTTCAAGCAGCCGGGGTAGGGGTGAGGGTTGCGGGAGGAGGGGAAAGGGCTATAAGTGACTGTGGGATAGCGTAGGCTGACTTTACTGTGACTGTCAGAGGGTGGGGGTGTTGGGGAGAAGACAAGGATTAGGGATAGTGTAGGGTAGAACGGGGATAGAGGGATGTGTGTGTGTGTGTGTGTGTGTGTGTGTGTGTGTGTGTGTGTGTGTGTGTGTGTGTGTGTAGCCTGGGGGGGGGGGGGGGGGGGGGGGTGGGAGGAAGGGGCAGGCAGTCTGTGAGCTCATGCTGTCCGGTGGGACAGTTTGTGACGGTTAGACAGTGTGAGAGTGACACCGGTTAATAGGCATTTCCTCTTTTCAGTGGCGCGAGAGTAACACATGGTCATTTTGAAAGAGGTGAACAACATGTTCTGGGGTGTGTATTTTGTTGAGTTTGCTAATCGTCTTTAGAAATGGCTAAACTTAAGGGACATATCCTGACAGCACTGAATAGTAGCATAAAAAAAACAGAAGCAAGAGCAGAACAGTGGTATCGATTCTGTGGAACTCAACATTATCACAGTGCCTCAGCCAACTACAATATCCTTGTGACTACAGACTTGTGCCGAAGTGACAAATGTCGGTAACGGATGACAGCTTCACATTCATAGCCTATGTAGATTTAATATATGTCTTCCTTTTTTAAAAATTGACTATTCGTTAAAATTTGATGCTACGTCCGCACTGATACCCCTTGGTTATTATGTACAAATGAAATGCTCATCATCGTCTCAGATTTTAGATAGGCCAAGGAAGGTAACGGGATTAAATCATAATCTCGTATCTGAGCACTGTCCAACCTGAACCAGATCAAGAGTGTGTGGAGCTTGGGGCCACCACCTCCTGGAGAAGAGCATGGACTATTGGGAGGACAGAGCGAAAGATTTAAGCATGACCAACTACAGTTGAATGCTGAAGAAGAATCATGTGATTAGGCCCCAACCCCAAATCAGGCAAATGTCTTCACCTTCCAGTTGTGGGACACCTGCTACAGACACTGCTGCTGATGCCCACATTCAGGGTGGTCAGCTCTAGTAGGGAGATGGTAGAGGGTGAGCTGCCTGTTTGTGGACCTTTCATTACCGTAAGTAGTGTTAGGACTGGTGATGTACAGTTAAAATCTCTACATATTATATGCAAAGTGGAAAGTAGTGAATAAGAGTACAAGATGCAATCTAGCATCCATATGCTTGACTTAGCTGTTGACATTTTGTTGTAATTGTTGGATAGTTTTCTGTTAGTTTTTTTTCTTTAAGGTGTTCCCCACTGCTTTGCACCTGGTCCTGTGTGCTAATCTTCTGATTGAGTTGGTTGTCCTCCACTTTCAGTTTCACTCTGCTCACTTCATCCTAGCTCTATTCCCCTTATCCTATTCACTCCTCTTTTCATATGTACTTGACACTATTCTGTTGAGCAGTATTTTATTCACAAACTACAACAGAAAATAAATGTCTTCAGTGTCTGTACCATCAGCAAGATGATTCTTTAAAATGAAGAGGAAGACTGAACAGCACAGGGCTGGAAATTCCCAGATAGTTTTTAGTTGTTCTGGGGACAAGTAAATAAAGAAATCTACTTGTTCGTCCACATTTTTACTAACTTTCTCTGAGTAAAGAGAACATTGATAAAAGTAACTGCCAGAGTCGATTCAGATGCGCCAACAAATTGCATGCTGTGCATGCATATGATGCTTGCCTTAGTACATCTACAGCTCCCATCCATGCTGGATTGCTGAGGGCTTGTCTCAGTGAATATCAGTGCTTTCACCATGAGAGATGCACTGTCTTTTTAACATAATTCTGAAATGCACCTTTTAAGTAGGTACATCCTGTCATGGGGTTGAAATTGGTTTTCACACAAATGTATGGTAGACTTGAAACACCACCACTCCAAACAACAAAACATTCTGGGCTGTCACTTTCGTCAGAGTCAATTCCTGAACAGAAAAGAAAGCAAGAAAACAACCTAACAGGTGTAGATGCAGACATGTATGCATGCCTCGTTTGCAACACACATTTTATTTATTATCACACAAGACATATGAAGGACATGTCCTTGCTGACAGTTTTGAAAACTTGCCATGGATCCATCTTAATTGCATACCCAGCATTGAAATATGTGACTGATTTTGTACAGGATGGTTATGATGATGTGTTGCGCTACTCCATGAATACACTTATACAGACAAGTGTATTATGCTTTTTAAAACGCATGTTACAAGATGGCCCAACATTCCAGTTTGTGTAACAAGGGTAGGATAGCATGTGACACCGGCTGCAGGGGCAGTGAACTGGTTGAATCACCATATCAAGGACATGGCTTTATGGAATCCAGAGCTCATTTCTCTCTAGTTTTAGCTGTCTTAACTCCCTTGCTGGGCATAAAATTATTCCGAGTGTAAAGATCTTTTTTTTTTTTTTTAATCTCTCAAATGAAGAAATACAACATGTACGATCAGCATACAAGTAAGTGTGTACTTGCCTGATGAATGAGGGAAAAAAAAAATGGTATGCAGAAATCATGTAGTTTTATTTGCATGCAGTTTTGATTGTCAAGTGATAAGTATGCATGTCACTGTCATTAAGAAAGCAAGACATACAGGTATTGCCCTGGTGCTCATACAATGTTGCATGCAAAAATGCTTTGCTGTCAGAACAGAACCTTAACTATTTGTGTTTGTAAAATTGAAGTCTCACCTCATGTGCCCCATTCGTCCACAAAGTATCCATGGCATAGGTCCAAAACTCCAGATGGGAAGAGGATGAAATGTCTTTGATCTGATACGCCTCGGATTAAAGTGTATAGCTAAGCGAACTTAAAATATGAAATAGATTTGCTCAAGACTTTAAGTACTCTAGTATATATTTTTTTTGTCAAATGATAATGTTCGAAGGTTGAGGTGGAAAAAGACAGGCTGGAAACCTGTCGACCCAGCAATAAATGGACTCGTTGAAGTTTTCACACTGTATTTTTTTTCATTTCTGATATCCCAGAATGCCTGGCTGCAGATCCCCCCCCCCCCCCCCCCCCCCCCCCCCCCCCCCCCCCCCCCCCCCCCCCCCCCCCCACTGCTGTTCATAGTGCTCTATGTTTGCTAAAACCAAATGGTCTCAAAGTCCATCACAGGCTGTCGCTGTCTGTTTTGACCCTGGCTGCCAGAATTCACTGTAGGTTGGCCTTTGGCCTGTCTATAGATAGTGCTTGTTGATAAAACTGCACATGCAGAGAAGATAATTTTTATCCCCTATAATCACATATATATGTTTAATATCAAGGTAAGTGTTTGGCTTGCAAGTCATACAAGATCTTCATTGTTCCCCTTGGTCCTTCTCCACACCACTCCTGTCTTCAGTGAGAGATCTTTCAGTCTTTGCTTCAGTTTGCATCATTACAGATTAATTGCTGAATCCTATGGTAATTATCTTGACTGCTAATTACCCTGTTTTCAGGATTAACGATCGATGGGGGCCAACGTTATTCCCAGACTGTGTGGACAGGCCGTTCCATGTGTCGATGGCATCTTTGGAAATCAACCCTCAGTGTATGTTACCTTACTGAGTGAATAGCAGCGTGATTATGCTGCTACGATATGATCAATGTGGTTGTGATTTTAAATGGTATAAAGTGTTATGATAATATTAGCATTATTTGATAAGTTAATCATGCCTGCAGTTTACATATGCCTTAAAAAGTTAAAGAAATCAATAGTTTCCCCATGTCATGTTTGGATGATTGTTGGTTTTTCATGAATCTGGATATAACATGTTTTTCAGGATGTCAGGACTGTCTTCCATGTATAAGTTTAAACAGCCCTGAAATTGGTAAAAGGCTTTACAAGTGTGGCTAATGGGCAACAATGATAAAATTCATTTCGAAAGAAAAAGAAAGAGATAGATATGGGTATGCCATCAAGATAGTAGCATTGTGTTATAAGTGTTACTAGCACTCTGTAATGTTTCATAAACAACAACCGTTGCCTTCAGATGATAAGATACCAGCATTATGTAGTAGATACTGTTAAAGCATATGTGGAGGTGGGGCCTGATTTTGAGAAGACAGAACATCAGAATGGATCATTAATTTTGATGCGTGTTTACCAATATGATGAATATCTGTAGATGTGGAATAAAACACAAACATGATGATGTACCATTACAAGTATAGTCCATATATGACTTGAGAGTTTGGTAAAACCTTCTGGGAATACAAGCACTGAAGTAGGGTGTGGCTGGCAAAATATTTCCCATTGCTTTGAGTAATACTGTTCCAGAAAAGAAGTCAGGGGAAGATAATGACTCTTTCCATTGCAAATAGAGGTACTATTTCCTCAGTGTATGGGTAAAGTAAATAGATCTAGAGAGTTGAATATTTGATTTGAAGTGCACGTCAGGATAATGATGAGAGAACAGACATGCACAAGGCAGTCTGTTAATATGTTGAGAGACATAACTGCTCCCCGGCAGATGCCAGTGTGTGATGGCCACTGGCTCAACCCAATGAAATCTCCACGGAAGCATGCCCATGGCTGTGTACCAGCAAGTATTTCATGACTGAAGAGCCCACCGGCAGAAGAGGCCACCACAAAGCCAACTGCAGTGCTTATCCCACAGCCCCATTCGCTGTTTTCTCTGACAGGTAAAAAAACAGTACAACTCCAGACACAGCCACGCTTTTGTCACATGGTCTTGTGTGTCCTCTGAAGAATTGCCCAGGTTGCAGTTTTCTGCAGTCAACAGAATTTTCTCTGTGGTCACTGGGCCTTTCCCCAGAGTCGGCTGAAAGGCAGATTAAGAAGGAAAAAAAAGATAGACCTGAAGTGCTAGTGGGACCCAGAGAATTACTGACTTCAAGTGTGGAACCATCCAGTCTGGAACAATCCTGCTCCACTCTTCAATGTGGCTTCAGCTTGTAAGCAAATCCAGTTTTCGCTTGTAACAAAGGCTGCTCAATATCTGAAAGGTTGCAGCTTTCAGGGAACAGGTGTTGAAAGGAAGAAATAGTTGTTTGCATGCATGCCTGTTTTTATGTGCTTGTGGTGTTAGTCGGTTTTGCAGATATTGATCTTTTCTAGTCCCTCCTGTCACTCATGTTCCATATTACGTTCTTTATCTTTCAGTTTTCTCCTTGCATGGCACGCTTGTGAATACAGAATATATCTGCACTTTCTGTTGGCATTCCATGTGAAAACTTCGAAATCTGCACTTGCTGTGTTGTCCTGTTTTGTGTCATCATTTATTCTATGCAATACTCATTTTAGAAAATATCTGCACTTTGTGTTGGTATTCCATGTGAAAATTTGAAAATCTGTATTTGCAGTATTGTCCTGTTCTGTATTGTCGTTTATTCTGTGCAGTTCTAAAAAAAAAATGATGATTGCTGATGGAAGGACAGTTTTTACCTGTTTCATGTGGGGTTGTGTTGCACTCAGCTCCAGACAAGGGCTCCCACGTCCAGGTGATGCTTCAGCAGGAGTCCTCGCAGTTCTTGCTGTGCACTCTGGGACCAGGCAGCCATTTGCAGCAGCAGCTGGATCTGCATTTCAGCAGCGGAGAGGCCGTCGAGTTCTTCCTGGTTGGGAAAGGTGAGCGTACGTACCAGTATTCTGTTGCTGTCATGGTTAGCGTCTTTTTTTTTTTTTTTTGCCTCTGTCTTTCTCTCCCTCTCTGTCTTCCTCTGTGACTGTCTCTCGTTTCTTTCTTTCACTCTTACTATCGCAGGAATGTTTTGTCACAGATTTTGTGTCACAATACCCAAGCAGAAAGTAATTAATTTTCATTTAGAAAAATTCTTTCTGCAGTCAGTTGCCATTGTTTTTCTTCTCGTCTATCTGCACAGTGAGGCCATCCTTCAATGTTGACTTTTTTTTTCTTTTTGTAAAGTCAAAAACATATACCCATGGTCTTTGTATTAATACTTATAATGGCTCTGAAATACATGTATCTTCATTTGACAACAAAAAAAAAAAAGTACTGACAGGCTGCGAATTCTGATGGCAGAATTTCCAGATTTTATTGTCACCATCATGAAGAGGATTAGAGCCTGGAAAAAAAAAGGGGCAGATGTCAGATCTGGTAGCAAGTGGTTGTATGATATGCTGACATACGCCCTTCTTTTTGCTCACTGTTTTTTTGTTTATTGTTTTGATTGATTTGGTTTGATAGAATTGTCTTCAGCGCAAACTGAAATGGAAACAAAAAAATGTCACAGGGTGTGGTCCATCTCACTGGGTCATTGGTTGGGGAGCAAAAGGAGTTGGTAGATGACTACCATGAGGATGAGTACGATTCAGGTAACTGAGAGCTGTGGTTGCTTTTGTGGGTCACCTTGTCTGAATTCTGTGGAATGTTGAGAAGTGTTGAAAAGTTGGTGCAAGCGTTAAAGATCCATAATGGTAGAGAAGCTACCAGTTGCATGTGCATGTGTAGATGGGTGTTTGGCACCTACTTACATGTGCTTGCATACACACATGCACATGCACACAAACCCGGAAATGCAAACACCTAGAAATGCATACACACACACATGCTTGCATGATATGTGTGCACAGACAGATGCACACACAGTGCACACACACACATGTGCATACGCACACATGTGCGCGCGCGCGCGCGCGCACACACACACACACACACACACACACACACACACACTTTTGTTTCGGCAAGGACAGGAGTGATTGTAATTATGACTGTGTTTGGTTTGGGTTTTTTTTTTTTATAAATGTGGTCTTTTGTGTTCCTTTAGTTTACTGATCATTGCATAGACACACATTTTTAATTTCTTTAGCTTACATTCCATTTATTTTTTAAGCCGAGCTCTAATGCCTGGCTGTGACTTTCCCCCCTTTTTTTTTTTTTTAGCCAATTTCAGATTTTCACATTTAGTGTTTGTTCTTTTTTTTATCGCTATTATCTGAAATTTGTGTATATTTGTTGGATACTTTATTCTGTATTTTGTTGCTATAGTCCAGCTGTTGTTGTGTCAGTGTTCATTAACTCTTTCATTCCTACTTTTCTATGAACCATTACTCCTCTTGTTCCTAGATTCTTATAGAATGAGTATTCCCTCCATTCCTGGATTTAGAGGAAAAGGAGAGTAAATGAGAACTGCCACGCATGCAGTACCAAACTGGCGGGAATAGAGCAGTGACCACTTTCCTATGCTATAGGGGCCGTCTGGCATCCATTCCATTCATAAACACGCCGCGCGAGCGACCCGGTCATGATGTGTGTACCAATGATGCGACTTGCGTGAAGTTGAAACTGCTTAACGTGAAAACCGATTTTCCAGGCTGCAGGAAGGAAAGGAGTAAGGATTTTGTGCTGCCCATTTTTCCAGGCTGCAGGAAGGAAGGGTAGGATTTCTGCAAACCGGAAAACCGGGTTGTAGTGATGAAAGAGTTGAGCCCGAGCACAGAAGACTTATAGTATGACTTATCCAATTTTAAGACTTGAAAACTTGTGTTCTGACTTCCAGTTTTTGCTTGATTTTTCATTTCATGTCATTTGTTTTCTTCCACTATCATATGCTCTTATAGATTGTAAAGGTTAGATTGGTGAAACGCAGGGTCTTTGACATTGAATTGTTTATCTTTTAGATTAAGAATGATTCCCTTGAAACTAACTGCACAGTCAGGGAAACAATGAAATTATGACAATTTTTTTTTTCACTCATTTGTTTTGTCAATTTTGTCTGTATTTGGTTAATTTATGTCCTTTGTTTTGATACAGTGCTTTGTTTCCTTTTGTTGTTGAACGTTTAGTCGATTTCGAGGAAGAACTCGATAGTGACGATGAAGAGGACGAAGACTGGCAGCCAGAAGAATTGGGTACTTTTCCATTACTCTTAATGGAGCACTAGATGGTATTTAGATATCATAATTGTTGGTTTAAAGATGAGTTTGGTGTTTGGCAGAGTGACAGAGAGTAGACACTAACCATGTTTTGTATGAAGAGAACAGTGATTGAAGGTTTAGAACGTTCTCAGTCCTGTAGTGAGCGAATGTGTGTGCATTCATTCTGCGTGCGTTTGTGATGTGTGTGCTATGTATGCAGGGCTGCCAGCAGCTAAAGATGGCCATTGTTTACTTCCGTATTTGTTATGTGCTATGGAGCTGTGCCTTTGTCAGCAACCACAGAAGCAGAACTTTGGGGTATTGTGAACAGCAGGTGTGGGTATTGTGAACAGCAGGTGGAGACTTGGCCACTATGACCGACAGGAAGTGGTGAATATCGTTAGTGTTTACAGTGGAATTTCCAACGAGCAAAGGAAGTGCTGAATGTCGTTAGTGTTTACAGTGGAACTTCCAACTAGCAAAGGAAGTGATGAATGTCGTTAATGTTTACAGTGGAACTTCCAACTAGCAAAGGAAGTGGTGTAAATCGTTAGTGTTTACAGTGGAACTTCCAACTAGCAAAGGAAGTGAGTGATGAATGTCATTAGTGTTTACAGTGGAACTTCCAACTAGCAAAGGAAGTGATGAATGTCGTTAGTGTTTACAGTGGAACTTCCAACTAGCAAAGAAAGTGGTGAATATCGTTAGTGTTTTACAGTGGAACTTCCAGCTAGCAAAGGAAGTGGTGAAAATTGTTAGTGTTTACAGTGGAACTTCCAGCTAGCAAAGGAAGTGGTGAATATTGTTAGTGTTTACAGTGGAACTTCCAACTAGCAAAGAAAGTAGTGAATGTCGTCAGTGTGTACAGTGGAACTTCCAGCTAGCAACTGAAGTAGGGAATGTCGTCAGTGTGTACAGTGGAACTTCCAACTAGCAAAGGAAGTAGTGAATGTCGTCAGTGTTTACAGTGGAACTTCCAACTAGCAAAGGAAGTAGTGAATGTCGTCAGTGTGTACAGTGGAACTTCCAGCTAGCAACTGAAGTAGGGAATGTAGTCAGTGTGTACAGTGGAACTTTCAGCTTGCTAAAGGCAAAGATGCTGTATCTGTCCCCTCTACTTCTTTGAAATGTCCAACAACGTTTTTTGATTGCAACAATTGTGTGGAAAGTCAACTGGGTAGGGAAAGTGAGTGAAGAATAGCCTTCCATATTCTGATTTTTTTTTTTTTTTTCTGCTTTCCACATTTATAACCTTACTCCCTCACCACCCTTTCCTTTCCCTTTCCACAGTTCACCTCTCTTTGGCTCATCCCCCCACCCATTCCTCCTCTTTCCCATCAGTGTGTCTGCAGACTCTGTGCATGCATGTGTGTGTGTGTGTGTGTGTGTGTGTGTGTGTGTGTGTGTGTGTTTACCTCTCAGGGAGTTGGCATACCTGTTTTTCAGTAATTTATTTGAAAGGTCATATATTCTGACTTGATCAGTGTTGAATGATGACAGTCAGTGAATACATTTTATCAGGTTTCAATTTGTTACTGGCTATTTTTGTTTTGTTTAATTTAATTTTTTTCTCCTCTATTTATTTTTTGTTGTTGTTGTTGGTTTGTTCTTGATCAGCAGTTGGGTCAAAGAGGAAGGCTTCAAAAGCAATGCTGGGCAAAAAGAAAAAGATGAAAGTCACAGAACCTGACGATGAGGATGATGATGTAAGTTCTATTGTTGCAAAATATTTATTCAATATTCCCATTAATTCTTTCTTGCCTTTTTTCTCTCTGGCTATTAATGGTTTGAGTTGTGGGAAAAAAGTGGTGAATTTAAACTTTTTTTTTTTTTTTTTAATCTATTTGAACTTTTTTTTCCCCACACAATGTTTTCCTTCATAGATCAGTACTTAGTGAAATATATCTGATAATAATGCTGATAGTGAAATTATAAGTGACAGTGGGAACTCGGCATCAAACAACAACTTTTATGGTCGATTTGGATGCTTGCAGCAAAGGCACATGTCTTTAACCATGATGATGGTGTTTCAGATACGTATTCTGCCTGATGTGATTTTAAATGTTACGAAGGAAGGTCAAAAGTTCCTCATTTATACGGATGAAGTTTTGCTGTGCGGCAGACTTTGTGTGCAGTCAGTTTTCTGTTGATGATTAGACTTGTTTTTTTAGTTTAAGTCTCGGCCTTTTAATGTATATGTAGCTCGGGCCTCCATGGTCAGCTTGGCTGTCAGCATGTGTTAACTAGACAGAAAAAGAGCAATATAGTGTCGGTGACGTAAAAGAAAAAAAAAAAGTGGTCATTTGATCACTTCAGATCTTTGGCAGATGGTATACTGGTTAGCAATATTTTATTTCAATGAAGGGGAAAAGACAGACTGGGCAAAAAAAAGTGCATTTTTCTAATAGGAAGGGACAGTTTATTAAAGGATAGAGAATGTGTGTGTGTGTGTGTGTGTGTGTGTGTGTGTGTGTGTGTGTGTGTGTGTGTGTGTGTGTGTTTTAATAGCTTTGTTAATTTTAATTTTTTGCTAGGGGCTATATTTGTAATGAATGATCCTGTATTAAAACTGAACTTTAAGAAATCAAGTTTTGTAACAGAATTTTGTCCTTTTCCTTTTCAGTTCATTGATGACTCGGCTTTAGAAGAGGAGGAGGAGGAGGAAGATGGTAAGGTGGAAGAAAGTGTGTGTGTTGTTGGGCCGTTGCTTGCTTCCCCAACTCCACGGGAGTTCGGGAGATGTTTCAGTGTCAGTGTTTTACCACTGTCTGGAGATTCTGTGCCAGTAGTTTCCCTTTATCTGCCATTCTCATTCAGTCTTTGCATTTCCTTTCTTCTCTGCCCCAGTGCTTCTTGGCCTTCGTGACCCACACCTTGTCCCTGTTCCTGAAAATGATCCAGTTTTTACTTGTATACCAATTTGTAGCATACCAGTTCTTTTCTTTTGTTGTCGGGCAACAAGGTAATGAGGCTGTACTTATTGCCCTGAAGTGACAGTAGCTATTGGTTCTGCAGTATGTGTTTGCTCATATGGCCATTTGACATGTTTCTGTGTGAGAATTGCATTTTATAAAGTTTATGTTTTTCGGTACTTGTAGGGGAAGGAAAACCTCTAACAGCATAAGTCATGCTCCAGCCCTTTTTTTTGTGCCTGAATACATCTGTCAGAAGAACCATTGACAATTGTTTCATGCTTACAACTTCTGTAGACGAGAAGCATCTCTCATAGATTTGCCTTTGAAGGTGTCAAGCTGTTTCCTGCCTTTAAAACGCAAATAAAAGATGTAAGACATCATGGTCTGTCTTGTGAGGAATCACGTGACTGCTCAACCCCAACATTCCTGGTTATGCTGAAGTGAAAATTTACACACAGAGGAAAGTGATGTCGCAGTGGATGAAACAGACCTTGTAGTTCGTTCACCAAGTGATGGTGTTGACATCATATGGTCAGTTCAGCATCCTGGGTAGTGAAACTGTATGGGTTACAAAATAATGATAACCAAGTAAGCAAAATAACTACTCGGTTTGCAAAAATTCATTAGTGCACAAGTTCCATTTTGTTAGACTCAGACACTCCAATCATTTTGCATTGAACATGTCAGAACTTTTTGCAAGTCTGCCAGTAAGGAGAAGTGTTGCTTGTATCTAAATAAAAATTGCAAGCATCCACTTACCCCAAAGTTTCTCATGGCAACCTCAGGCCACCAATCAACAGCCACAGCAGTAGAGCTGGGGATGTCAGTGGTGGAAGTGCTGAGTTATTTTAAGAGTGGGTGCATTTCATTATGTGTGCACTTTGTATGTTGTAATTTCTTTTCGGTTTTGTGGCAGTCTTGAATGTGCCAGTAGTGATCAACAGGGCCCTCGCCCAGCTGAAGATGACCATGGCCTTTTTTTTTGTTTTGTTTTGTGTGTGTGAAGGCAACTTGTGTCTGTAGTGAAGAGAACTGTCTTTTACACAAGTGTGAATAGTAATTGTGATAAGGAATAGATTTGATTGTAGAACATTCAGCAACTTGTACTATCTCCTTCATTTTTTAATAAAGAATGTTGGAGGTTTATTCATTATCATTTTTTTTTTCTAATCCCAAAATCCTTTGAACTTTAGTCTTAGTCTTGTGCATGAATGTGGTTGTGCTGGGGTAGCAGGGTACAGCTAAACAAAGGGACACTACTTGTTTTCTTAGGCATTAATGAAGTTGTCCCTCTTGCATTGAAAGATGGTTATAGTTTTTCTGTTAGAGGAACAGTCTTGCCGCGATGCTTCTTATTTACGATCATTAATGTGTTTTTATTTCATTTTATTGTTTGTAATAGTTCTGTCTCTGTTTTATGTTTGTTGGGTCAATAGAATCTGAGGAAGATGAAGATGATGACAGCGAAATAGATGCTTTGACAAAATCACTGACACCACAAAAGAAAACCAGCGCCATGAACACTACATCAGAAATGTCTCCAGCTTCCAAAAAGAAGAAGAAAAAACAAACAGCTGAAGACCGGCATGGAACAGGTACGGTGACTGGCTGTAAAGCTTGGTAAAGACTATTCTGATCTTTTTTTACGTTGGGTCGTGTTGTTTGTTCAGAGGTCAAGATGAAATGCTGACCTATGCTTCATGAATCACAAGATGGAGCCTGAAGCTCTCTGGGCTGTGCTCCATAGTCTTGGAGAGGATGTTACACATTGTTAGAAATGGGCACTATAGATCAGTCTCTATGGGGTTGACGTTCACAACGGGTCTCTGTTGCATTGACCTCATAACCTGTCTGTGGTATTGACTTTTATAACTGGCCTGTGTGTGGTAGATGTTTATATAACTGGCCACTATGTGGTTGATGTTTTTAAATGGCCTGTGTGTGGTAGATGTTTTTTAACTGGTCTCTAAATCGCTGCCCGAAAATACAACTGCTGTAAGTCTGAAAATCAAATTTTACAGGAGACGAGAAAAACAAACTGATCATTATCCCCTCAAGGTATACTGGGAACTGAGTTTCGGTATAAGTATTTTGATTACAGCATGTTTATTGTTAGGATAATGTGATTGGGATTTGGCTACGTTATGCCCCTTGGCCCGCTCAATCTCAAAGATGCAAAAAAAATAATTGAGTTACAGCAGTTGTATTTCTGAGCGACGGTATGTGGTAGATTTTTTTTTTAGTTGGTCTGCATGGCGCTGGCCTCATGATGTTGGCATTTCTAACTGGTATGGTGTTGGCATTTCTAACTGGTGTGTATGGTGTTGGCATTTCTAACTGGTGTGTATGGTGTTGGCATTTCTAACTGGTGTGTATGGTGTTGGCATTTCTAACTGGTGTGTATGGTGTTGACATTTCTAACTGGTGTGTATGATGTTGGCATTTCTAACTGATGTGTATGGTGTTGGCATTTCTAACTGATCTGTATGGTGTTGACATTTCTAACTGGTATGTATGGTGTTGGCATTTCTAACTGGTCTGTATGGTGTTGACATTTCTAACTGGTGTGTATGGTGTTGGCATTTCTAACTGATCTGTATGGTGTTGGCATTTCTAACTGGTGTGTATGGTGTTGACATTTCTAACTGGTGTGTATGGTGTTGACATTTCTAACTGGTATATATGGTGTTGGCATTTCTAACTGATCTGTATGGTGTTGATATTTCTAACTGGTATGTATGTTGTTGGCATTTCTAACTGATCTGTATGGTGTTGGTATTTCTAACTGGTGTGTATGGTGTTGGCATTTCTAACTGGTCTGTATGGTGTTGGCATTTTCCTCCATCTCCCTTCCTCCACAGTCCTGTGAAGGATTGTTTTGGCAAGGTCATTGGTTCTTGTCACACAGCCATTCCAGTGTATGTTTTTTTTTTTCCTCACTGATGTTGGAGATCTCTATATGGTTCTGATTGACCCTTGATGGTCAGGCACATTACGTTCAGTGGTGACATGATCACTAACTACGTCTGATACTGGTGGTACCTGGCATAGCACCTCTTAGTCCTTTGAAAGTGTCTTGTTGAAATGAGTGAGAGTTTCATGGTAATAAGTGGCCAGAAAATGATTCAGTTTCAAGATCACTGACTCTTCTCCACTTGCATCTCTGTGTGTATCAAACTTTCCTGTGTTCGTCTCTCTCTCCTTTTTCTTCTGTCTTCTCACTTTCACCTCTGTTGGGATTCTGGGGGTTCTCAGTATAAGTTGTATCCCTGCCTTCTGGAAATTCTGTGACTGTAATTTTTCTGTTACCCTCTTTTACGCTTTTCAGCTTTTGTATCGTCAGTGTTGTCCAGTTCTTCTGCCTTTGTGCCTATGTCTTTTCAGAAAGTTTTTACAATTTTTTTTTCATGTGGAATTTATAACCAGCCAGCTTTTTTGTTGTAATCTAGTGACCAGGAAGTGAGCGTGTCAGACTTTCCAAAGTGGACACAAGCAGCTTATTCTGTAGTGTCCCCTTGGCCCTGTGGTGTTTGTAATGCATTGATGCACCAACAGGTGATAAAGAGAGGATGACCACTCCTTTGTTTTGCCTGTCCTGGGAGCTTGCTGTTCTCAGCAGCAGCGTGAAATAGGCATTCATGTTCTTATCCAGTCTTGAAAGCAAAGTAGATAACCTTTTACTCATGTGATAGTTCAAAGTCTGATGCTGTAGACAAAGGTGAAATGTGTTCTGAGCATGCTTGCGCGTGTTCACTCTGTGTGTGTGTGTGTGTGTGTGTGTATGCTCAATTTCACACACATTTATTTCAAGACTCACACATGCACATGCACGCATGCATACACGCATATACATGCACACGTGCCTGCACGCTCATGCGGGTGCATGCACACACATACACACACACACACACACATACACACATACACACACACATGCACATCTGTTTCATGACAATGTGGTGCTGAGAGCCCTGATCCTGGTGGAATCACGAAGTCTCGTGCCAGATAAGGACTTGTAGGATGGGAACATCTCTTGTGTATTTAGTGCAGCAAGAGAAGATTATTGAGGCTGGAACATCTGTTGTGTGTTTTTGTGCAGCAAGAGAAGATTTTTGAGGCTAGAACATCTGTTGTGTGTTTTGCTGGTTTGTGCAGCAAGAGAAGGAGAATTTCAGGATGGAACATCTGTTGTGTGTTTGCTGGTTTGTGCAGCAAGAGAAGGAGAATTTCAGGCTGGAACATCTGTTGTGTGGTTTGCTGTTTTTTTGCAGCAGGAGAAGGAGAATTTTGAATATCTGGGTGTGTGTTTTGTGCAGTAAGAGAAGATTTTTGAGGCTGGAATATCTGTTGTGTGTGTTTTGTGCAGTAAGAGGAGGAGATTTTTGAGGCTGGAATATCTGTTTGTGTGTTTTTGTGCAGTAAGAGGAGGAGATTTTTTAGGCTGGAACATCCGGTGTATGTTTTGTGCTGCAAGAGGAGGAGATTTTTGAAGCTGGAATATCTGTTGCGTGTTTTGCGCAGCAAGAGTAGGAGAATTTCAGGCTTGAATATCTGTTGTGTGTTTTGTGCAGCAAGAGAAGATTTTCAGGCTGGAATATCTGTTGTGTGTGTTTGTGCAGCAAGAGTAGTAGATTTTCAGGCTGGAATATCTATTGTGTGTTTTGTGCAGCAGAGAAGATTTTTGAAGCTGGAATATCTGTTGTGTATTTTGTGCAGCAAGAGTAGGAGATTTTCAGGCTGGAGTATCTGTTGTGTGTTTTGTGCAGCAGAGAAAATTTTTGAGGCTGGAATATCTGTTGTGTGTTTAGTGCAGCAAGAGAAGATTTTCAGGCTGGAATATCTGTTGCGTGTTTTGCGCAGCAAGAGTAGGAGAATTTCAGGCTTGAATATCTGTTGTGTGTTTTGTGCAGCAAGAGAAGATTTTCAGGCTGGAATATCTGTTGTGTGTGTTTTTGTGCAGCAAGAGTAGTAGATTTTCAGGCTGGAATATCTATTGTGTGTTTTGTGCAGCAGAGAAGATTTTTGAAGCTGGAATATCTGTTGTGTATTTTGTGCAGCAAGAGTAGGAGATTTTCAGGCTGGAGTATCTGTTGTGTGTTTTGTGCAGCAGAGAGAAATTTTTGAGGCTGGAATATCTGTTGTGTGTTTAGTGCAGCAAGAGAAGATTTTCAGGCTGGAATATCTGTTGTGTTTTGTGCAGCAAGAGTAGGAGAATTTCAGGCTGGAATATCTGTTGTGTGTTTTGTGCAGCAGGAGAAGAAGACGTGAGGCTGGAATATCAGATTTCTGTTGTGTGTGTTTTTTGTGCAGCAAGAGAAGATTTTCAGGCTGGAATATCTGTTGTGTGTTTTGTGCAGCAAGAGAAGAAAGGAGCAAGCTCTGCTGGTGATGCCTCCAGTGGTGATGCCACACCAACCAAGAGAAAAAGAAGAAGAGGAGGAGAAGAACAAAGAGGAACATGGCAATCCAGAGGTATACAACAGGTGTCTGTGTTACCTTGTTATGGTCAAAGTAAAGGAAGTCATGTCACTTCATTCAGCTGTTTGTGCATTCACATTTAATGTATTAAGATGGACTGTCAGGGAGATTTCATTTGTACATATGTAACATATCTGCCAGCAATGGTGAAGTCTGAGTCATTCAAAAGGATTTCAAACATATTGAATTATGATTGAAACAGGAAAAATAAGGAAAAAGGTTTGGGAAAGAACAGAGAAAAACAGTAGCAGAGAAGTATTGTTTTGTGGCATTCACAGTTTTAATCTGAATGTTGTATTCTGCATACCTATGAGCCAGGCTGTTCAGCCAGCAGCCGTTGGATATGGAAAGGCCATGAGCAGACAAGGGTAATAACTCTGGCTTTTTTGTGAGTGTCATCTGCTGTTTTTGCAACGCAAAACGATTAACTGACCAGTACGCTTTGATTTGAAAAGTAACGTGCATCACAAGGACACACTGTGATAGTTTCATGCGTCAGAGTTAAACTTCTGTACTTCATTTACGCACCTGGGTGTCTTTGGAGCACAGCCCAGAGGGTGACATTAAATCACGAAAGCTCCGCAGTTTGCCTATCATCGGCATCAGAAGGGGAGGCAACAGATGGTATTCTACGTATGCTGGGTCAGAACAGGGACCACTGCACCATTAAAGTGGCCCAGCAGCAACCGGTGTCTCCTCAGGTGGGTCACCTTACGACAGCCAGACGTGGATTGCTCCCTGAAGACTGCTGCTGATGAGGTTGTTGTAGGAGGAGCCTGTGTGCGGCTGTGTATGGAGAAGATGGGAGTAACAGCAGAGGAATAAAGATGCTGGAAGGGAGCAGAAGATGAGCAGAAGATGAGAACAAGGGGGAAAAAGGTCTAATCTGTCGTTTAAAAGGTCAAGAAGCTTGCTGTATAGTGAGCTTGCTGTGGGGCATGTTTACAAGTGGAAGCCTTTTCGTGCTGTGCAGCAGAGCACAAATGGCTCCCAGGAGCCCCAGTCGCCCACCCCCAAGTCTGCCCCGGCAGTGGGCAAGAAACGCACGGTGGCCGGGGGTACCAGCGTGGAAGAGGTCAAGATTGGCCACGGACCAGAGGCTAAACCAGGGAAAATGGTGAGCGGTTCGTAGTGAAGGGACATGTGAGCATGCACGTTTGTAGGACATCTGATAGGTGAGTGGATCTTTTGCCTGGACAAGTGTAAAGTCTGTTCCTTTGTAGATGATAGGGATCAGCAAGCAGAGGATTGTTTCTGTTTGCTTTTTTTTCCAGGGAGGTGGAGGGGGAAGGAGGTGTACATTCAGCTGAGTGTATTAACATTTTAATTACATGTGCACCTGTATCTACCTGTCCAGTTTGACTCAACATTTTGTTCTCGTACAAGCTTTTTGGAAAGTTCTGGGTGTCAAGACATGTCGCTTTACAGGCTATTGTTCAATCGAAATTGGTTGCTATTGGCAGATTTCTTTGACACTAACAAGTTGATGCAGCTATGGCAGTGACTGGGACTGTCCATTTGACATGACTGTGGACAGATGAACAGCCTTGATGCTGCTGACTCAGTAACGGTGACTCGACAAACACTGTACTCTGTGCATCTACATTTGCTACAGACTTCATGGACAGCGTGTGAGATGACAAAGAGGTTGGGAGCTGGCATCCTCGTATAAATGGGTTCCATGGTTTCATGAAACACACGTGTCCACAATGGCCAGTTATTTATAACAACAACACAAAAGCGCAGCCATGCACAGCAAACTGCGTCCATCGCCAGATCTTCATACAGAATTTGGTATGGTTTACCCATGAATTTCAGTCAGGAGGTAGAGGCAATAGGTTTTTTTTTTAAATAGTATCTCAGTTTCAAAGTTCATATAGCCCCGTGAAAATTGATTTTGGGTACTTATGTCATTGGTAGGTAGAAACAAAGATAGTGGTAATAAGGTTGAAAAATTGTGTATGCACTGTTACTTGTAACACACAAATGGATTTATTGAAAGCCCTGTGGATGAGTTTTATGCATCAATTTTTACATAGAAATTCTCAGAGATGCAAACAGTTTGATTTTTTTTTCACTCATGAGTAAGTCTCTTTTTCTGCAACTTTGAAGTGAAAAGTGACCTCTCAGGAGATGCTGCGACTTGAGTTTGCTCAGAAAGGCGATCAGATGTTATCAACCTTTGTGTTACATCCCCTGATTTGTTTCTTTGTTCACATTTTCTGAGTCTTCATATCATTTTTTGGAAAGAAGCAATCGTGGTTTTGCTGCAGTGGTCTTGTCCACAGAACACTTATTCAGGGCAAGAATTGGCCTCTTGTCTCATTAAGAGAGAGAAAAAAGAAAACCAACAGCAGCAGCAATGCTGTTTTTTGAGGCCATTTTCAACTTGATGATAATGACATTAAAATTTGTCATGATTGATAAGGAGCAGTTCCAAGCCAACCAAGATGTTTCTTTGTGAAGTAAGGTATGAGATGACAAAGAAAAGAGAATGAAATGAGTATTGGTTTAGTGATATTGTACACATTTGCATTTTCAGTGGTAGCCTTTTGGTAGGGGCCCACAGATTTCACCGAAGGATTTCATTACAGACTTTTCAATAGAAGGCCATAAGGAGTCTCGGTTTCAAAAGCTGTGTTGAACGCTGAAAAAAGTTAATTAGTAGGCCTCCCATTTCTTCGCTTCAGAACCCATACTGGGATCTGCTGTTGAATTTACATTTTCCATCATTTACAGCATATACAGTAATACACAGTAAGAAGGGCTACTACTTAGGTCACACACACACACACACACACACACACACACACACACACACACACACACACTCTCTCTCTCTCTCTCTCTCTCTCTCTCTCTCTCTCTCTCTCTCGCACACACCCACACACACACACACACACACACACACACACTCACACGCATACACTTACACACACACACTCACACACACACTTACACACACACACACACACACACACACACACACTCTCTCTCTCACCCTCTCACACACACACACACACACACACACACACACACACACACGCTGATGATGGGGACTCCTCCCCAGATTCCTTTGTCTCCAACTAGTCATGCCTCGGCTTCCTAACACAGACTACGCTCCTGTGCAGGTGTCTATTACTCTGAAGCTGCCACCTGTGCAGGTGTCTATTTCTCTGAAGCTGCCTCCTGTGCAGGTGTCTGTTACTCTGAAGCTGCCTCCAGTGCAGGTGTCTGTTACTCTGAAACTGCCTCCTGTGCAGGTGTCTGTTACTCTGAAGCTGTCTCCTGTGCAGGTGTCTGTTACTCTGAAGCTGTCTCCTGTGCAGGTGTCTAGTCTGTTACTCTGAAGCTGTCTCCTGTGCAGGTGTCTAGTCTCCTGTGCAGGTGTCTGTTACTCTGAAGCTGCCTCCTGTGCAGGTGTCTATTACTGTGAAGCTGCCTCCTGTGCAGGTGTCTGTTACTCTGAAGCTGTCACCTGTGCAGGTGTCTAGTCTCCTGTGCAGGTGTCTGTTACTCTGAAGCTGCCTCCTGTGCATGTGTCTGTTACTCTGAAGCTGCCACCTTTACAGGTGTCTATTACTCTGAAGCTGCCACCTTTACAGGTGTCTGTTACTCTGAAGCTGCCACCTTTACAGGTGTCTATTACTCTGAAGCTGCCACCTTTACAGGTGTCTGTTACTCTGAAGCTGCCTCCTGTGCAGGTGTCTGTTACTCTGAAGCTGCCACCTTTACAGGTGTCTGTTACTCTGAAGCTGCCACCTTTACAGGTGTCTGTTACTCTGAAGCTGCCCACCTTACAGGTGTCTGTTACTCTGAAGCTGCCACCTTACAGGTGTCTGTTACTCTGAAGCTGCCACCTTTACAGGTGTCTGTTACTCTGAAGCTGCCACCTTTACAGGTGTCTGTTACTCTGAAGCTGCCACCTTTACAGGTGGCTGTCTGTTACTCTGACTGAAGCAGAGATGCCTACCATCACGGGTGGTCCATATTTGTCCTGAAAAATCAGGAAATTGGTTGCCATGTTCCGGAAATACGATTTTGCGGTGACCATCCTGAGAAATAGAAAATCACCAAGCTTTGGAGGAAAAGAATCCGCCCAGATTCACGTGAGAGATGGCCCCTAGCAGAACACCCAATCAGGGGTGGAATCAAAAGTGAACTGCCGATTGGCTGGTGCTTCCTAGTGCATGTGCAAAGTAGACTCAGTCTCGTCTGTTTATCGCCAAAATGGCGCGTCCAAAAGGACCGTGGAAGAAGATCTGCTGCACACTCTGTCTCCCCCAAGGAAGAAAAAACTGCTGTGAAACGATAGCTAGCATTCAGGAATGATTATAGGGTCAAGTGGCCATTCATCAAGCAAGGAAAGAAGGGCGAGTAGAATGCATCTTGTAAAATTTGTGCCTGTGATTACTCTCAAACATGGCAGGAGAAATGACTGTCGGCAGCATGTTGAGACCAACAAGCATGTTTATATTGCGTGTCGTGAGTGAAAACGCACTTATGGAATATTGTTTGGTAATGTCCCGGAAAATGATGCTGTGTCCCTGATTTTGGAGATTTGTGTCCCTGAAAGTAGAAAATCGGGATAGGCATCTCTGCTGTCACATGTGCAAGTGTCTGTTACTCTGTCTGAAGCTGTCACCTGTGCAGGTGTCTGTTACTCTGACTGAAGATGCCACCTGTGCTGGTGTCTGTTACTCTGACTGAAGATGCCACCTGTGCTGGTGTCTATTACTCTGACTGAAGATGCCACCTGTGCAGGTGTCTATTACTCTGACTGAAGATGCCACCTGTGCTGGTGTCTGTTACTCTGACTGAAGATGCCACCTGTGCTGGTGTCTGTTACTCTGACTGAAGATGCCACCTGTGCAGGTGTCTGTTACTCTGACTGAAGATGCCACCTGTGCTGGTGTCTATTACTCTGACTGAAGATGCCACCTGTGCAGGTGTCTATTACTCTGACTGAAGATGCCACCTTTGCTGGTGTCTATTACTCAGACTGAAGATGCCACCTGTGCAGGTATCTATTACTCTGACTGAAGATGCCACCTGTGCTGGTGTCTATTACTCTGACTGAAGATGCCACCTGTGCAGGTGTCTATTACTCTGACTGAAGATGCCACCTGTGCAGGTGTCTATTACTCTGACTGAAGATGCCACCTGTGCTGGTGTCTATTACTCTGACTGAAGATGCCACCTGTGCTGGTGTCTATTACTCAGACTGAAGATGCCACCTGTGCTGGTGTCTATTACTCTGACTGAAGATGCCACCTTTGCTGGTGTCTATTATTCAACTGAAACTGAAACTGCCAGCCTTGCAGATGTTTATTACTCTGAAACTGCCAATAGTGCAGGTGTTGGTCTTTTACTCTGACTGAAACTGACACCTGTGCAGGTGTTTATCACTCTGACTGATGCTGCCACCGGTGCAGGTGTGTTGTCTGTGTATTACTCTGGCTGAAACTGCCACCTTTGCAGGTGTGTGTGTGTGTGTGTTACTCTGGCTGAAACTGCCACCTTTGTAGGTGTCTGTATATTACTCTGGCTGATATTGTCACCTCTGTGGGTGTGTGTTTATCACTCTGGCTGAAACTGCCACCTTTGCAGGTGTCTGTGTACTACTCTGGCATTCTGGCCAAGAGCAACAAGCGCTTTGATTCCTGCCTGAATGGAAAGCCTTTCCGTTTCCGCCTGGGACGAGGGGAGGTGATCAAGGGCTGGGACACAGGACTGATAGGTCAGTGACTCAGGGTTTGTAACTCTGCTGGTTGGGTTGTTTTGTTTTTTTTCTACTTGAGAAAAAAATTTGAATGTCATTGCTACCAGACGGTGTGGTAAAGTGGTTAGTGTCGCCAACTCTCAGCTGGGAGGTTGTAGGTTCGGTTCCCATTAGAGCCATTTACTTGTGGAATTTTTCTGCCCTGACTGGCTTCTACCCATAGTTGAGTTTGCTATGGGCTCAGGTGGGAAGACTGCGACCACGCAGTCAAGTTTCATCCACTTACTGGATGCGTCTATGAGAGTTTTGCTGAAATAATAGTGCAGGTGTCTGTATCTCTCAGGTCTGGTTAATGCCGGGATATATTCTGAAAGTAAGTGTAGAGCACAGCCCTGTCATGTAGTCTCAGATCAGAATGGAAACCCATAGCATCGTCTTCATCATCCTCGTTCTCATCGATCAGTATCAAAAGAAAAATGTTTCAAATTTTGTGGCCCTTCTTGCGCTGCTCTCAGTTTTGATGTCCTCTCCACATCGGTGGCCTTGGCTTGATTCTGTCAGGGTCCTGGGGATTGGCAAATTCATGGGGACTGTCGTTCAAACGACTAGGTGGCACCCTCCGGAGGGAGAGCTCACTCATGCCGGCTCTGCGATTTAAGCAGTTATTGTCGTCAGTACGGGGCTTAGTAGGTGGTGTCCTGCGTATGTTTGATCAGAACAGGAGCCACTGAACACCACTGAAGTGACTCGGTGGCAGTGCAGTGTCTCCTCTGGCTGGTTGTCTCTTGATGACTTGACATGGACTGCTCCCTGTGGATTGCCGGTGCCGGGGCTGTGACTGTGGATGAGATGTCGGATTGAGCAGCATGGGTGCAATGCCAATGAGGTGGCACAGAAGATGGGACCGCAGAAAAAAGTTTTCGCTATCATTTAAAAAAGACACTTCCATGTGTGTGTTTTTTTGCAAGGAAACATTGCCATCGTGTAGTTTGCTTGTGTTTCTGTGACATGACCAGGCTGGGTCTTTCCTGTGCTTTGCAACAACCTGCTTTAGACATTGTGTCGAAGTTTTTTTTTTTTATTTTTAAATTGGAGAATTTACCTCTGAAGTCTTTGCACATTTTGGAATAATCAATGTTTTTTCAAGGGGGAAATGTAATGCTCTTTCTTATGTGAATTTTGTCAAAATTAGGACGACTGCTTTTTGCTGATTAAGTCTTACTCTCATGGAGAGAGTTCTCTCTTTGCATCTCCAGTTCAAAGAAGGATTTGCTGAAAATGTGATGGTGTGTTCAGAATGCAATAACTTTGTTACAAATGGACATATCTGCAAAAAAAAGAAAATTGCTACGATGTGGGGTTTATGGTTGTTTTATATGTTGAATGTGTATTTTTTTTTTTCGTGTTGGTGTCTTAATTTAATGTTATTTGATTTACCTGTAATTGATTTTTTTTTTTTTAGGTAAATAAAATAAAACATTCATACAGACAGCTGTGTGGGTTGTGTTATGTGAAATGTTAGTACAACAGACGACACTAATGAATGAAATAACCAAAGAGGAAAGAAAACCTACAAAAAAAAAAAACATGCATTTTCATTGACTTTTATGATGTCCTGACCAGGTAAGTAAGAATCCAGTTACCTAAAACGCAGTTGGAAAACTAGATATTTTACTTCACGATTTGAAATCAATATTGCTGTCACCTTGTCTCTCCTCATCATGAAAACAGTTCACAGCACTTTGTTTTCCATGATGCTATCACAAACACTGTCAGGTGATGTTTTACAAGTGAGGTGGCACACAGGTGAAAAAAAAAAGGTACATTAGTGCTGGTGATTGTGGAAGGCAGCAAAACCTGCACAGTGCCATCCCACAGCGCTTGCACTCCCACAATGTCTGGATCTTGTTTCCAGCAGGTGTACAGGCTGTCCCCTTGGTACACAAAACAGTTTCAAACACCATGTTAAGTTCCAATCTTTGTGGGGTCATGCAGAGTTGGCCTCTTGATGGCTAGCCGGCTGTTCAGGGTTGACCTGTGGCTGGCTGTCCCATGATGAAAGGTCGCTGATCAAGCCCTTTGGAAATCCAGGTGTGAAAGTGGTTGGAGGTATGGCCCACTGGGTGCCTTCTTTAACAAAACATAGGCATTGATCATAGTGATGTTACACAGGAAAACCACAACACATATTTCCATCACTTTCTGGCTCTGTTGGCAGCAGTCCCATAGAACGAATGAAGCTGGTCGTTGTTATCTACAGCGCTGGGGGCCAGAATACTCAGTTGGTAGAGTGCCAGACTCGTGATCCTGGGGTTGCGAGTTCAAATTTCAGTACAGGGGCATTTTTCCCTTGGAGTTAACATTGGTTCTGATTCCATTCCCCTTACAGTCCTTCGAATGAGACTGTAAATGGAGGTTACTTGTGTGAAACACACGCCAACATCTTGCACACACATAAAATCCCCATCACCAACTTTCGGAAGAGAAGGCTAGTTTGGCTGTTGGTATGGATGACAAGTTACACTTAGCATACACCTTCCCGGAATATTGAGTTTGGCTGCCTTAATGGCAGGATGAAAAACGGTCATACACACAAAACTCCACTGCCTGTTTATACAGGCAGTGCCCGCAGGAGTAGCAGCCTGGGTACGCAGAAAGAAAGACAGAAATCTACAGCATTGCTGTTCTTTCTGTACTCCTGGATTGCGATTGCCTTTTCAAGTTTTGGTAGGTCTTGTCTGGTTGTCCACGAAGCCCCTTTCTAGTGATGCACAAGTTTCCACAGCTGTTGGCAGTGGACAGCACCTCCCACTTGTCTTTTCTCCTCACACCAGTTGGTAGCCAGTAATTTGTCTTTTTGAAATTTGAGCATTTTACCAGCAGTTGTAAGCTTGCTTCTTTCATGGCCTCAGTGGGCTACATGGTTCAGTCAGTGTCACATGCATACAGTTTTTTTTTGTGTTTAAGAGACCCTCCATTAGATCTACTGAGGTGAAATAATCAAAGTAGTTATGATGGTACTTCTTGTCTTTGGGGAAACCAGTTCCTCACACATCCCATGTTCCAAGAGGCAGATTGTCATCAGCAGCGTATTTTTCCATTGTAGACGTCAAAAGTTCACAAGGGAGAATGACTCACTGTCTGTAAACCCCCCAGGCCTTTATTCCCCACTTGTAGGGTTTGGATGCATCTAATGTAAGCAGTAACATCTTAGTTTAAATTTTACCATCGCTTTGTCTACTGCCAGATGTGCGAACAATTCCGTTTGTTCGTTCAATCCCTCAACACCGATGACGGAAACAAACTGCAGAAAATAATCCGTAGACATTGCAGGGAAGGGAAGAGGTTCCATTGGCCCTGTTTTCTGAGAAAATTCTCTCCTTTTACAGTCTCCGTGATTTTCTGGACTCATTCATTAACCTCCAAAGCAGAATCGTCAGACGAAATAGAAACATCCGAGATGTCGCTATTGCTGAAATCCGATAGGTCACTTTTGCGCACTGAGGAGACTGACACTCTCTTTGGTAGTCTTTACCCAGTCCAGCTTCATTTTTAGTGTGATCATTTGTCGATTTAGACATCAAGTGCTGGGTCAGAATCTGAAGCCTGATGCTGATTGGTTAAACCTGATGCTGGATGGTTTAAACCTGATGCTATAGATGGTTTAAACCCGATGCTGGTTGGTTTAAACCTGACGCTGAATGGTTTAAACCTGATGGTGGTTGGTTTAAACCTGACGCTTAATGGTTAAACGTGACGCTTGATGGTTTAAACCTGATGGTGGTTGGTTGAAACCTGACGCTTAATGGTTTAAACCTGACCCTTGATGGTTTTAAACCTGACGTTGGTTGGGTTAAACCTGATGCTGGATGGTTTAAACCTGATGCTGGTTGGTCTTAACTTTGACGCTGGTTTGTTTAAACCTGACGCTGGATGCTTTAATTCTAAAACGCTGGTTGGTTTAAACCTGACGCTGGATGGTTTAACCTGATGCTGGATGGTTTGTTGTTTTTAAACCTGACGCTGAATGGTTTTTATACCTGACTCTTGGTGGTTTAAACCTGATGGTGATTAGTTTAAACCTGGCTGTGGTAAGTTTAGACCTGATGGTGGTTGGTTTAAACCACTCTTTGAGGTCATTTTTTTTTTTTGTCATGGTTTGTGAAACTCCACCCAACAATGAATGGGTAGCTGATTCACTTCATGAAAGGGAAAGATCAGGAGGAGAGGGTTAGGCTCTGCCTTCCACAACATCCTATCCTGGACATATTGACGCTCGACAGTTCACTGATCCAGTGGCCGGTAGGGAATGTCAACATTTGAGCCACTCCATGGAGAACTGCAAAGGTTATGTCCCTTAGACCAAAGAGAAAGAAGATTGTAGGGCAATGTTTTTGCTAAACTCATTGTGGTTGCTGGTACAGACATAGACAGACACGTGTGCACACACACACACACACACACACACACACACACACACACACACACACACAACACACACACACACACAAACACACACATACACACACACACACTCACATACGCGCACACACACACACACACACACACAGATGAGGATCCTAACCGGCGGCACTGAACACCACCCAAGTGACACTGCAGCAGTGCAGTGTGTCTTCCGATGGGTTGTCTCATGGCAGCCTGACTGACTGCTCAGTGTGGAATGCATAGTGGGATCTGCGATAGGACTTCCTGGGTGTGGCTGTGTCTTTGGCAGCCACAAGCAGCGGTTCGAGTGTGCTGCAGATGATGGGCACTGAAGATGAAAGGACAAAAACAGAAAAAAAAAAAAAAATTGCTCAAGAAGTCGTGGGTTGACAGTTTGACATGCATGATGTACCTAACTAGGTTTCATTTTGTGTTGCTCAACAAATGTAGTCCAAGTATCATTTCGTGTGAGATGACTTGCTGCTAGTGTGGCGTAAGCGTTGTCCAGATGAATCGCGCATGAAATATTTCATGTTTCCTCATACTGATTACCACAAACAGCTGTCGTGTAATGTGAAAGTGATGACATAGACTGTTGTAGCCACTCTTCAGGTGGTCCACCCGGTCTGCATTGCTCCTTTTGCCATCTGAGCTGTATGCTGAAGCAGAATGTACATGCAGGTGATGCGCTATATAGAGGCATCCCCATCATAGGTTTCTTAAAGTTGGGGGGTGGGGGGGAAGGGGGGGAGATTGGCGCAAATGATGGAAAGTAAGAGGTTTTTCTTCCTTTTTTTTTCTTTTCTTTTTATTTCCCCAGTGGAACCGTACAGAAAGCATGATTCGCATGCAAGCACTTCAGATTTTTTATTGCACCAGATCCTGGCAGGAGATGAGCGTCCATGCAGGTAGCCTTCTTCAGTGGTAAAATTGAATAGAGGGCGAGTGTTGTGCAAGGTTGAAGTAGTACAGTAGTTAGACCAAAGAATGTTTTGTACTCCTTTCGTAATGTGACTCTGTACTTGTGTTCAAGAGCTCCTGTGTCGTCTGACCCACGAAGCAATTATTACTGTCCACCTGCGTCAGTCAGGGGTCGGGGTTCTGGTTGTTCAGCTTGTGTGCGTGATTTGGAGCGAGGTTGTACTGTCTGTTGCTGGTTCAGACTGGGACGTCTCTTCATCTTCTGCCTGAGGATGTCTGCCAGAGTACTCAGCCTGCCAGACATGAAGAGGGAAGACAAACTACATGGACAAGCCAGATAAGGCACTGCTGGCATAGTATAAAGGGATACATGAATTAAGTGCTTCTGATTTCCTCGATGATGGTGAAGTCACTCCACTGACAAATATGTGAAATTATTGCGTTCTGATTTCCTCGACGGTGATGAAGTCTCTCCACTGAGGAATATGTGAAATTATTGCTTTTTTGATTTCCTCGATGATGATGAAGTCACTCCACTGAGGAGTATGTGAATTAAGTGCTTTTTGATTTCCTTGATGATGATGAAGTCACTCCATTGAAGAATATGTGAAATGAGTGCTTTCTGATTCCTCGATGATGATGAAGTCACTTCGTTGAAGAATATGTGAAATAATTGCTTTCTTATTATCTCGATGATGATGAAGTCTCTCCATTGAAGAATATGTTAAATGAGTGCTTTCTGATTTCCTCGATGATGATGTGGTCACTCCACTTTGTGCCTTGGATCCCTAAGCAACTTGAGTCAGAAGGTATCGAGCGTCTTCTCATGCAGCTTTCAGTCATGTTTCGCAGCTGTACAATGCAGCTGCCAGCACATTTGAGTGATATAAAATCCTGCTGTGGTCTTCAGTGAAATCCTTTTGACCAGGTTGCGTCGAGTTGGTTACACACCGACGAGTCCTGCCTGTTCTGTGGTTGAACTCTTTGGTCACTTCACTGTGGTTGTTGATGGAGGTTTCAAGGTATGTCACTTCTTCAACAATGTCAGTCTTATTATGTGCCATTTGCCACTGACAGTGACATATTCACAAAGCGATATTGACAGAATATGTCTTCCCTGAAGTTGGAGTATGGCTGCCTTAATGGCGGGATAAAAAAAAAAAAACGGTCGTACACACAAAACTCCACTCCCAATATGGGGGTTGTTCAAAGGAGTATCAGGTGTGTACGCAGAAGAAGAGAATATGTCTGTCTGCCATTGACCTATTTATAAAGCCATGTTGAACAGAATATGTGGTTGTTCCTTTGAGACTTTAAAAATCAGATTCAGATTCAGAAAACTTTATTATCTCTCGTTACAAGAGAAATTACATTAGGGTATAACAAAAATTCAGTTGTGTGTTTCTTGTGTCCAGAGTGCGTTAGTTTTCCGTTCATCTCACTGTGTTCAGAGTACATTTGTATTGTATGTATTTTACAGGTATGAAAGTTGGAGGGAAGAGGAAGATTGTTGTTCCACCATCCCAAGGGTAAGTGTTTATTTATTGATTTTCATTGTTTAAATTTAATTCGTTTAACTTATGTTTGCCAGTTTATGCAGTTCCTACTTCTAAGGTGATCTGTTTCACACTCACATACTCTCAGTTTCTGTCTGTCGGTCTCTCACTCTCACACACACACACACATGCACTTGCACACACACACACACACACAAACACAAAAATTAGTGAAGATGATGGCATCCGTCTGTCTTGAGAGACAATGGTGTTGCGCCATGGATCAGTCAGTTGTGGAATTGCAGCGCCTGCTGTGGCTGAAGAGCCTGATCCTTGAGTTGCAGACTCTGTTGCAGTTGCTACTGGTGAAGTCTTGGTCATGAGTGCCTGTTGGTGCTGACGCATTTCTTTGCCGTCTGCGGCGCCTCTGCTCTTCCCACTAGGCCTCTGTGTCTCTGCTCTGCTTGTTCGATGCCGGCCTTGATGGTGGACCACCAGCTGACCCGGTCTGAAGCTGCTGTCTCCAGGTGTGCTGGGTCGAGGCTGCCTGTCATCAGGTGGGGCTTGCATACATCTTTGTAGCATAGGGCGGGCGTCCTGTGGGTCTGGAGCCTGTAGCCAGCTAGCTAGCCGCACAGCGTTTCCTTTGGGATGCCACCATCATTCGTATGGCTGACGTGGCCAAGCCAGCACAGGCGTCTCTATGTCAGCATGGTGAACATGCTAAGCATCCCCACCTGAGCCAGGACGTCCTTGTTGGTGATGTGGTCCTGCCAAGTGATGCCCAGGAGTCTTCTGAGACGGCGCATATGGAAGACATTCAGTCTGTGTTCTAGTTGAGAGTACAGGGTCTATGCTTCGTTTCCATAGAGAAGAAATCTTGTCAAAAAAGACCCCTTCCCTCCCCTCCCCATGATGTCAGGTTATGAAAAAGCTTATCCTTCCACCATCACCCCATCCCCCTACCCCACTCTTTCTAAAATGTGGCAGATGTTATTGATTAGAAATATGCAATTGAAAAAAAAGAAAGAGAGTGGGGGGGGGGGGGGGGGTCCTGGGGGGAGGAGCTGAGTGACCCCTGGATGATGCTGTGGTATTTTTCAGTCACAGATTTCTGTAATTAACCACACCATGGAAAATGATTTTTTCACCTTCGTTCGTTGGTTGGTTGGTTGGTTGTTTTGTCATCAGCAGGAAAATGCAGAAGCTGCTTCATCTATGTTTCTGTGTGTTCTGACTTGGAGTCTAATGAAATTTACCTGAGGGAAATTTTCGGCCAGCTTCTGCTGGTCTTCATCAGCCCAGACTGACTGGTAGTTGTGGTGGGTGTTAGTGGCCTACTTCATCCAGTCTAACTCACCTGGACTTTGATCAAAGGATGGAATGTGGGTGGGGCCCAAGGATGAACCCGTTACATTGTAATGCGGACCTGAGGCGAGGATCAAGGTCAGGGCAGAAGACCCAGGATCATTCAGCAAGATGGTGACAAATCTTACTGACCCAAATGTACTGCACCAATTTCATTTGAACTTTGTAGAAAAGGGGGAATGTAGGCCAAGTGGATCCATGGTTCGGATCTGGATGAAAGGTGGATCCAGATACGTTCACTTGATACAACGTTATTATAGATTTTTAGACAGAATAAGAATCTTGTAAAGTCACTGGAGTGAAATGATGACAGTGTAACATTCTATTTTCACGGAACTTTCCACACTTCCAGTGATATGAAAACTGACATTTCGTAAATGGTGGGGGGGGGAAAAAGGGCATGAAGAAATTCCTTCCATCCATACCAAATAGTACTTGCTCAGGCAGAAAAGAAAAAAAAAGAGTTTTTGTGTGAAAAAATGTGGAATCAAGATTTGTTAATACTTGCGGAGTTCTGTGCTCACCCAAAAATTGATATGTATAGATATTTACTGTTCTGTACTTTTCTTTGATTTGTTGTCATTGCTGCAATTTGTTAGGTCGTTTTGTTAATATACGTATTTGTGCAAAACATTCCCTCATGTGCATCCATATTCGTAGTTGACAAGGCTTTCAGAAGTGAATCAACAGTTTTATAGAGAAAGTTGCGAAGTGAGGCGACTGCAGGCAGAAATCTAACAAATTTTAAAAATTATTGCTAAAGCTCCGCCCAAAAAACGTTGCCAAACGAATCACAAGACCAAACATGATACGTTTTCGACCACTTAGGTCTTCTTCAGGCAAGATACACAACACTCGGGACAGCGAAAATGAACGAGCAATCACTTATCTTCATCCAGTTCGGCACAAGATGAGTGTTTTGCCTTGTGATTCATTTGTCAACGTTTTTTTGGGCAGAGCTTTAGCAATGATTTTTCAGTTTTGCAGAGAAAGTTAAACAGTGCTGGAATGTTTTCTAAACGGTCAGACTTTTGATTGGGTGGTGATTTGTTGCAGATATGGCAACGCGCGGCAAGGACCTATACCACCCGGCAGCATTCTTGTTTTTGATGTTGAAATGAAAGCGGTCAATTGAAAATAAGTACGGAAAAAAATGGAGAGAAAAAACATGCAACGGCGCTAAATGATTTCTGAATTTTTTGGAAAGCATGAGTAAAGATCAGTGTGATTGAAATGCTGGTATGAGAGTGGCTTGTTCATATGTCGGAGTTGACTTTGTGGTGCTTTGTCTGGTTTTGCTTCTTTTCTGCTGTAAATGAATCATGCATAAGAAAGCGATTTGCCTGATAGCAAAGCTGTTCCATAATGCAGTGTCTTAAACCTATGTGTGCAGGTTTTGAATGGTCAAAAAATCCCACCATCATGAACTTTGATGATATCAGTTAAGTCACGTTCATGGATGTATAATTGACTCTTTTGAAAATGACGGTTATGTCAGTCAGAATACATTATGGTTATGTGACAGAGTGTTTCAAGGGTGACGGTGATACCTGTCAGGACATGTTCACAGGTGCATAGTCGTCTGTTTTAAAATATGACAGTTATAGATGACGGTTGCATTATCCAAGGTTTCAAATATGACGGCGATATCAAATATTTACTTTTCATCACTGCATTATCCAAGGTTTCAGATGTGACAGCGATATCATTATTTACTTTTTCATTGCTGCATTATCCATGGTTTCAAATTTAGATCAAAAACACATGGCTGCATGATCTTCCATTACAAATATGACAATATTAATCTTAAAAGATTCATAGTTGCAGGATCTGTTTCAAATATGACAGCAATATGAATGAAAACGCATCCATTGTGGTACTATTCAAGGTTTCAAATATCAGTCAGACATATTCATGGTTGCCTGATTTTATGCTTTCAAATACGACCCAAAGTCAATTGAAATGCATTTATGGTTACTTAATCCAGTGTTTCAAATATGATGGCATCATTCAAGACAGTCATGTTATATAACCCCAACGTTTCAGTTATGACAGTTATTATCAATCAAGGCACTATTGTCATCGGATGATCCAAGGTTTTAAATATGACGGCATCATCATGAGTCAAGATGTCCATGGCTACATGATTTAGGATTTCAACTATTGCTCCCATGTCAATCAGAACACATTTGCAATCCAGGATTTCAAATACGACCAAGGTATCAATAATCTTTGTGTTATGAATATTATGACAGTTATTATCCATTGGCACTTATTCATGGCTGCATGATCAGATGTTTCATATGTGACAATACCAGTAAAAAGACACTCATGGTTGATTGATGCAAGGCTTCAATGTCACACTGAATTATAGATCAAGACAGTCACAGATGCATGGTCCAGTGTTTCAAATGTGATGATGGTATTAGTCAAGGCACATTATTGGTTACATAATCTTAAATTTCAAATATGACATTGTTGGTCAACGTGCAGTTGTAGTTGTATAAATCAAGATTTAATAAACATGTGCGACCCCACCCCCCTGTTTTATGCGGTTAGGTGGGCATTGTTCCTGCACCTCTCACCTCTCATGCTACCCCACAACCACCCCCAGTTCACCCTGTTATACAGTCCCCATTGGCAGCAGTCCGCAGGGAGATACAGGTGTTGGGTCATCCAAGAGACATGCACACTTCAGAGGAAGGTTAATACTGCTGTTACCTCATTAGCAAGATGTTCATTAGTATCCATCTGGCTCAGTTCCCAGTCCGACAGACAGGGCCATACTGGTGCTGTTGCCTCACACTGAAAAGCAAATCGCAGACACTTGAGGAAGAAAAAAATCTGCTCAGCATGCTTACAACATCTATCTAAAAAGCACAGCTTGTCCCATAAAATAATATTTAAATTGTGAGCGTCCTGAACACAGACCAGAACAGGCCATGCTGGGTGCTGCTTGCATTGGCTGGTCTGCATGATTTTTCACTTTGAAAGTAAAAAATCAAAAACAGATTAATGCCCGTCCCCCGCCCCTTCCCCCTCCCCCGTCACCACCGCTATCATGTTAGAAAAAAAAAAAGGGCAGTATAACATTGCAAAATAGACTGGTCACTAACAGTCAATAGATTAAGGAGTCTTTCAGTGGATGCTTTTTACTGAGATAATGTACACACAAAAATGTTCCCATCCATCCACCCAAAAAGAACCCAAAAAGGATGGAGCTGTTTACAATATTTTTGTCAGGAGGCTAGGAATTAAAAGAGAAACTTGAGACTAAAGACCCAAATACAAATAAATCATAAGTAATGCATATTCAATACACAGTACAAATCAGACAAGTAAATGTTCAGCAGCAGACACGTTGGCTTCAGATTTCACACACAAAAGACAAAAAAATGAACATAACAATAGTCCCCGGATCTTGGCCAGCATGAGAACAACCAATAACGAAGAAAAAACATAGCTGAAATAAACCTGGCTCTGATTCAGCAGCCGTCTGCAAACCCATGGGTGAAAACAAGATGTAAGTCAATAATGAGTGAGGCCAGCAACATGATTATGTACTGCCATAATCCCCCCCCCCCCCTTCCCCCCCCCCCCCCCCCCACACACACACACACACACACACACACTCCCCCTCCCTTCTCTCTCGGGCGCCATGAATAGTAATTTCCTCTGACTGGTCAATGAAACAAGAGAATTCTTTCTGTCGGTTTCAGTGTGTTTGTGCTTAAAGAGTTAACAGCAGCCCCAGAGGAGCAGTTAGTGTGATGTATGCCATACACCACACACTTTGTTCCCCTGATCCTCCACCTCTGACGACCATGAGAGATAGGCTGTGGAGAAAGTTAATAGGACTCTGTGAATATGGAAACTGCGCAGTCGAGAATCGCTTGAATGTTGGCCTTTGTGGATATGAAAATATTAATGTAATTAAATTGAATTTCGGTGAAAAGGTTGCAAGACTGCACTGTTTTCTCTGTGTTTTATTTTTTTTGTGTTCAGTATGTTTGCCTCTCTCTCTCTCTCTCTCTCTCTCTCTCTCTCTCTCTCTCTCTCTCTCTGTGTCTGTCAGTCTCTTAATATGTCTAGTCTTTCTCAATGTTTCTGTCTCATTTCTCTCTCTCTCTCTCTCTCTCTCTCTCTCTCCTCTCTCTCTCTCTCTCTCTTTTTCTCTCTGTGTGTGTGTTTGTGTTTTTCTGCATAGTCAGTCTCTCCCAGTTTCTCTGCCATGCGTTTCCACAGTTGTTTGGCCACTCTTTTCCATTTCTCTCTCTGTCTCTCTCTTGCTCTCTGATTTTTTGTTTCATCCTATCCCTATCTCTGCTATTATGTCTCTCTGTGAAATAATTTTCCCAATGTTTAAATAGTTTAATTATCGATCAAAAAGCAAAAATGGGAGTGTGGTCAAATGCTGGAGTAAGGCATTTACCTGCTGAGCTAACAGTTGTGAATTGAACCATTCGGGGGGGGGGGTGGGGGGGGGGGGGGTCTAGAAAATCCGCTCTGTCCCATCCAGGCATAAATAAATTACCTGATTCAAGGTGTGGGGAGGTTAAAGGTTGTGGAAGGAGAGGGAGGCCGAGGGGCTAGCCTTTCATTACATCGTACCCATGACACAATTGACCTCTTGACACCTGAGGACCCTCGCATTCTTTTAGGCTGGTGCACTTCACCTTTTTAGTCTTAACGACTACAGATGTGTACATGTTAACAAACAACCAAAGAAGAGACATCACATACATTAAAAACTAATGTTAACCTGATCTGTTAAAAGAGTTACACACTTCCAGTGACTAGATTCCTTCAGTCTTTGTCTTTCTTTAAAACTCAGCTCTTTAGCGTTGGAGAAATGAATATCCACTCTACCATCCCCCACCCAGTCCCTACCCCCACCTAGCTTGCTGTCATTTTCAAGGTCACGTCCTTACTCGTGCACGAGTTTCCTAACGCACAGTCACACCCATACTCATCTGTGGCAGTCCCAGCGCCAGCAATCTAAAGGAAGCTGACAATATGAGACCACCCACCAGAGGAAATGCAACCTGTGCCCGTACGTGCTCAGCCCTGGTAATAATGGGCATTTAAGAATCTGAGATTAATTTTCACTGTGGCTCGTGGGCCCAGCAGGCCAAATTTCACACTTTTAAACTAAACTATCCCCCCCCCCCCCCCCCCCAAAAAAAAAAAAAAAAAAAAAAATCTATTTTCCATCAAAGTGTGTGTGTGAGGGAATGGGGCAAAAACGATATGTGCTAGGGCTGGTGTAACTTGCATTTGGCCGAGATTCATTTATGATCTTGTCCTCTTTTTTTTTTTTTTCTGGAAACTGAACGTTGGCTTCAAAACGAGGTGACTGAGGGCGGAAAATGAAGCAAATTTTTAAACTTTACAGGCATTTTGCGCCGAATATGAGAAAAGTGGTTGCTCGTTCTTCGTTTTCAGTATCCTAAATGTTTTTTTGGCTGAAGAAGACCCAAGAGGTTGAAATGCATTGTGTTTTATCCTGTATTCTGTTTGTCTGTATTGTCTGGCGGAACTAACACCCACTCTTTTTAAAATTTGGAAACTGAGAGGCAAAGAGAACAACATTTTCGGGGTGTTCAAGCGATGTTTGACGATGGCAAGAAAGAATGTGTTAAGAAAAATTGGAAGATTCAGTTCCAAAAGTCATTTGTAGTAGCTGTAGTTTTCCCTCTGCCTCCAGTTGTATACCATGTAAAAGGTAGTAGCAGCCCTGGGTCTGAATTCAAGACTGACCATGAAGAAGGACAGATGGCAATATAGGAGTGAGGAGACAGAGGGGCAGCAACACAGGACGAGTCAGGCAGAAAGAGCAGCAGGAAGGTATACAGTAAGAGAGACGGGCAGCATACAGAAGAAGAGAGAGAGAGAGGTATGCTGCAATACAGGAAGAGGCAGGCAGCAATACAGAGAGAGGTATGCTGCAATACAGGAGAGGCGGGCAGCAATACAGAGAGAGAGGTATGCTGCAATATAGGAAGAGGTAGGCAGCAATACAGAGAGAGGTATGCTGCAATACAGGAAGAGGCGGGCAGCAATATGGAGAGAGAGGTATGCTGCGATATAGGAAGAGGCAGGCAGCAATACAAAGAGGTATGCTTCGATTTAGGAAGAGGCAGGCATCGGTACAGGGAGAGAGGTATGTATTGCAGTATAGAAAGAGGCAGGCAGCAATACAGAGAGAGGTACGTATGCTGCAGTATAGGAAGAGGCAGGCAGCAATATAGAGGGAGAGGTATGTTGCAATATATAGGAAGAGAGAGAGAGAGGCAGCAATACAGAGAGAGAGGTATGCTGCAATATAGAAAAGAGGCAGGCAGCAATACAGAGAGAGAGGTATGCTGCAATATAGAAAGAGGCAGGCAGCAATACAGAGAGAGAGGTATGCTGCAATATAGGAAGAGGCAGGCAGCAATACAATACAGAGAGAGAGGTATGCTGCAATATAGAAAGAGGCAGGCAGCAATACAGAGAGAGAGCTATGTTGCAATACAGGAAGAGGCAGACAGCAATACACGGAGAGAGGTAGGCATTATAGGAAGAGAGGCAGGCAGCAGTACAGAGAGAGAGATGGGCGTTATAGGCAGACGGGCAGCAGGAAGTATGCAAGGAGAGAGGCAGGACATGAAGGCAGAAGCGATGGATGAATCGTCAGGATGCAGTTAAGAAAGAGGGGCACTGACCAATGTGGGAAGACGAACAGAAATTCAAGAAAATAGAGAGAGAGAGAGAGAGAGAGAGTGTGTGTGTGTGTGTGTGTGTGTGTGTGTACATGGCTCTGCAGAATGAAAGGAAGACTGCTAGTAATCGGTTCTACTCTAGAAAGGTAAAATGCATTGTGGTCACCAGCCTGACACACGCACACGCACGCACGCCCACACACACACACACACCACACACACATCTTGATTCACTATCGGTATAGCCTACTGGAACAGCAATTGTACCGGCCTTACCGCATCCCACCGAGGGAGATAAAAGAAGTTAGATCTGAATGAGTTCCCATGTGGTCAAGTTACTGGCTGGAATAAGAAATATCAACATCTGTAACTTGAACTTGTATCACATGGAAACGTATAACTTTATGAATACCAATGCGCTGATATACCATAGTGGCGATTAACCCATTCTTCGCCCCTTCAAAATGCACTTAACTTCCCCCTGCATATGAAATGTATCTCCGTACTCCCCACTGCTGCCACACCAACTGAATTTTCTTGTGTATTACAAGTGATTTCAAAATTCTGTTATTACATAACTAGATTGTGTACTGCGTTGTTTGTTACTATGTTTTCCAGATTGTTTACTGCGTTGGTTGTTACTATGTTTTCCTGTGCATCACAAGTGGTTTCAAAATTCTATTTATTGGACAACTAGAGTGTTTATCACGTTATTCGCTTGTAAAGTCTATAACTAGATTGTTCTACGTTATTTGTTTGTGTAGTATATCTGACTCGCTATTTCCTGCTACCTTCCCACCCGATTTCCATCTGCTCTGCTGGCTCTCTCCCATCGTCGTTTGAGACATCTGAAAAGGACGGGTTTGACGGGACATTCACTCGTGCGTTTCGTACTCTGTAATAAAGAGCGTTTCTCTGCACTCTTTTTTTTTTTAACGTGTTTCTGTGTATTTTCCTCCGTGTGCCAAGTACTGCAGACCCTGCTAAAGGCGAGGACTGGATGTTAAAACGTACCGGTGGTGACTGTCTCTGCAAATCCCAGAGTATGTCACTTATTTGTCTGCTTCCACCGACCTCTTCTCTTGTTGCAACTACGTCAGTTTGCTGGATGACACCCGTCGAGTGTCACGATTAGTGCAAGCGGCTATTTTTGGACATCTGCGTCCCGCAGAGCAGAGAGAACGGCCGGTTTCCATTACGCCGCAGAAGATCATATATTATGCAAATAAGTTTTCTATGATAACGTGATTACCTCCCGTGCCTGCCTGTGACCTCTACAGGACATGGAAAATCCGAGGGGGAAAAGCTTTACACAGTATCCATTGCATGCAATCTGGATTCTAATTTAAGAACGTTTTTAATGCTGTAGCCGAAAGGCCGTCCCGTAGTCTACGTCAGTTCAGATCAGAATCCAGAGAGACTGTGTCACTGGTCAGGACGGTACGCCTCAAGTGAACTAAACCACGAGATCTGTTGACTGTTGACGTGGTGATTGCCATGGTCATAAACTGAGGAAAGGTAGGTGAATGCATTGTCTTTAAAATTAAGAATAATAATCGAAAAAAAAAAAACCTCGAATTTTATTACATGATTTTCAATAAAAACAGGACGGGAAGGTCTTTCTTTCAAAATTAACTCATGGTATATTTAAATCATTCTGAATAAAAGCAGAGTACAGAAATCATTTCGAACATTTTTTTTTTTGTCTGATTGAAAAAAAAAGCATTTTCTTTTTGACATATTACACTCACACACACACACACACACACACACACACACACACAGAGTTTGTGTGTGTGTGTGAGTGTGTGTGTGTGTGTGTGTGTGTGTGTGTGTGTCCTGTAAGGTAGGAGCATGCCAAACACTGCACTCCAAAGACACCAGCCTACAGCACCGCCCCAGACCTGTCTGTACATCTATATCTCTGATGTGAATCATGTGCACGAAGTTGCGAGCGACTGCAGGTGCGCACGTGAGCATGGGTTTAAGAAAAACGACGTAATGCACATAGCGATAGAGGACATAGATCGATCTCTCTCTCTCTCTCTCTCTCTCTCTCTCTCTCCCTAAATAGTACATAAATGCAAATGCCGGTAAGAAAACGCTATTGTCATTATGCTGAAGAACTCTTGAAGCAAACGCATCCTAACCAAAAATCCCCAACGCCTGTCTGCTTGACTGTAAACAAATAACCACTTGTTCACAATTTTAACGAAAAATCGAGAATATCAGCGCCTTAACTGCTGACCAGAGTCAACGTTCTGTGGCGGTCACTGAAGTCTCTGAGCGCAATGCGTTTACCCTGGCTATTCTTTCAGTGATGACCGATCCAGATTTAATGTCAAAGGGAGACAAACCACTGAGGATACAGAGGACTTTCCATCGCCCGGGGATCATATGCCGCATCACTCGATCCAGTCGGTGGCTCTTCAGTTCTGGAAACTAAGGTTGTAACAAAGAATGGAAAAGAAAATTGTAGAAAGATGTCCCATACTCTTCATTTTTTTTTTCCATGGCAGATTGTGTGTGTGCGTGTGTGTGTGTGTGTGTGTGAGAGAGAGAGAGAGAGAGAGAGAGAGAGAGAGAGAGCGTCCACACGCTCAGGTGCTCAATATTTATCCCTGTCTGGCTCAAAACACACACACACACACACACACACACACACACACACACACACAACTTAAGTGGCTGTTTGTTTTGCATTTACATTTTACTCTGGGCGTCAAATCTGTAGACCATCACATTACTGAAGAAGAAGAAGAAGAATAACATACAAGAAGAAAAAAAAGCTGTTTGACCACAACTTACAAATTACTGGTGACTTCAAACACTTTTTTTTTTCCACATCATCCTGCACAGACCGGGGGCTGACTGCTAACAGAATTTCCAGCTGGGCGGTCGTGGTGCTGCCGGTGCTGGGTGTGTGGTTGACGAGAGCTGTCCTGACAGCCCTGCCAGTGCAGCCAGACAGCCACCTCTCTCTGCTGCTGCAGGGGGGCACCAGCCAGGGAGGGCCCCCCATCAGAACTGTCCGGCACGCTACGGACTGCAGGACTTTTTTTTCACGGAAATGTTTTCTAGTTATATCAAGCAACTTGGATCACCTGTGAAGAAGGAAATTTTTAAAAGTAATTGTATTGTCTCCACCGAACAACGTGGTCAAACGAATCACAAGACAAAACACGACACGTTTCGACTTCTTTGGTCTTCTTCAGGCGAAAATAAACAACATTCAGGACGATGAAAATGGAGAACGAACAATCACTTCTCTTTGTCGAATTCGGTTCAAGATGGGCGTTGAATGTTTCATTTGACAAAGATAAGTGATTGCTCGTTCTTCATATTCGTTGTCCTCAGCGTTGTTTATCTTGCCTGAAGAAGACCAAAGAGGTCAAAACGCGTCGTGGTTTGTCTTGTGATTCGTTGTGCACGTTGTCTGGTGGAGTCATTACAATTAATTTCTAATATTTGTGTAGATCTCTGTGCCTGCAGTGGCATCACTTTACAGCTAACTGTGAAGAAGGTGAAAAATTAGTAGGGACAAACATGGCTTTAGGAACATCCCAGCATGGATATCTATTCTCCCTCTTCATGAAATTTCAAGTGATTATCATGATGGATAGTTTCAGTGACAACCATGCATGGATACCTGCTATGTCTTCTCCAGAGAAGACCACGTGATCATCGTGAAGGGCAGATTCAGCAATATCCCAACATGGATACCTGCCATCAAGTCACCAAGTCACCATTGACATGGATGTTTTCAGAACTATTCTGTTTGGATATATGCAATCTCCTCTCCGAGGGCAGACCAAGTGATCATTGTGAGGAATGGTTTCAGCAACATTTCACTGAGGAAGAAGGTCCCAGGACCCATGGATGAGTTCTCACAGCCTGCGGGAGTCCTCTGGACCATCGACATTCCTGCCCGAGGGAAAGACACGAAGTTTTCTGCTTTCCATTTCGTACTCCGAGCGTTTTCATCCCGCACAGACCGGGGGCTGACTGCTAACAGAATTTCCAGCTGGGCGGTCGTGGTGCTGCCGGTGCTGGGTGTGTGGTTGACGAGAGCTGTCCTGACAGCCCTGCCAGTGCAGCCAGACAGCCACCTCCATTGCTGCAGGGGGGGCACCAGCCAGGGAGGGCCCCACATCAGAACTGTCCGGCACGCTACGGGATTTAGGGTCTTCTTTTTTTTGTCTACCGCCTGTTTTTCTTTCTTTCCCCCTCCCCTTCTTTTTTTTTTTTTTCCCCCGTAGTTCTTGTTTGCGTGTCCATTTTTTTTTTTTTCACATACGCTTTCTGTTCCCTGCAGGAGTGATCAGACGTGTGTGAAAGAATACATGTACATCACTAAAATTGATGAGACTTTTCCCCGGAGACTGAATTTCTGTGTGTATTCTCTCTCTCTCTCTCTCTCTCTCTCTCTCTCTCTCTCCTCTCTCTCTCTCTCTCCTCTCTCTCTCTCTCTCTCTCTCTCTCTCTTGCTGTTGAATTTTGGATTAAAACATTTACAGAAATATATGGCAAATACGCCCCTCTAAACACGATTAGAGTACGACATTATCCCAAACCGGCATTGTACACTAAAGAGTTACAGGAGGCAGGTTACCTTAGAGATATGCTTAAACAACATGCATTGAAGAGGAATCTAAAAAACTGAGAAATGCAGTAAATTCACAGAAGCGCAGAGAAAAAAAAAACGAAATATTATCGAGAACTAATATCATCAAACCAGAACCCAAAATTGGTATGGAGAGCTATTAACGAGTTTACAAACAATCAATCTTCTTCAAAATCAACTCTAATTAAAGACGTCTCTGTCGAACAACTGAACACCCACTTTTGCACTATAGCCAATAAAATTGTCACGACAGATACTTCCAGATCAAACGACCTTCAAAAACTGAAACAATATTGCCTAGCCTTTGAAGTTTATCACTACCTAACGCACCTAAAACAGTCAGGTACCTGCGGGGTGGATGGCCTAGATGGCAAAATCCTCAAACTAGCAGCTCCAGCAATTACAGATACGTTAACATACATCTTCAATTTATGCATCGACAAAAATCATTTTCCCGATAGTTTCAAAAAAGCGAAAGTCATATCTATCTACAAAGCAGGTGACAACTCAAGACACTGCAAACTACAGACCAATCTCAATCATTTCCACTCTGTCCAAACCTTTGGAAAAACACATAAACAAACACACATTACACCACCTTTATGTTTACCACTTGCTTCATCCAAGACAGTCCGGGTTCCGACACAACTTAATTAAAATTGTATGGCTTATCCACAAAAACTCTTACGCTTTTTGGCTCATATCTCACAAATAGGCAACAATGTGTGAAAATTAATACAACTTTCTCTTCATTTCAAACACTTTCCTATGGCGTCCCACAAGGCTCTATCCTGGGTCCCTTAATGTTCACCATTTACATCAATGATCTCCCTCTCCCTATCACATCTACCTGTGAACTCTTTGCTGATGATACAACAATACACACAAATCATTCTGATGTTACTGTTCTTGCACAAACTTACAAGAAAGTGCAAATGACCTCGTAAAATGGACTGAATTAAATCACATGTCACTTCACCCCCAAAAAACTAAATCCATGCTTATCACAACCAGGCAAAAAAGACAAAATCTCACTATTAAGTTTCCTCCTGTACATCTTAAAAATGTACCCTTGGAACAGGTTACATTCCTCAAAGTGCTAGGAATAACAGTTGATAACAATATTAGTTGGCAAGCTCACATAACCTCACTGTGCAGAAAAAAATTCACAGAAAAGTTTATCAACTCTCCAGAATCAAACGCTTTTCCTCGACCTGCATTCACGCAAACTCTTTTTCAAGTCACATATCCAATCATACATAGACTATGGATCTACTCTATGGGACTCTGCTAGCGCTTATACCCTCAAACCATTGCTAAGCCTACACAAGCGAGCACTCAAATTAGTCCTCCTTAAAAGCAGTAGTCTTCTGGACTCGGACTATAAAAAGATTCAAGTTCTCCCCTTAAGTCTGAGATTAGAATACAACAAAGGGATCATAATGCACAAGATTGTGTCTGGGAAGGCACAATCAACATTAGTTCACAGATTCTCAATTAATTCCTCGAGGACTCTACCCAAACTTCATGTCCCAGTTCCTAGAACTGATTTATTCAAATCCTATTTAACATATTCAGGTTCCTGTCAATGGAACTCGCTCCCTGAATCAACCAAACAACACCAATGTATAGCAACCTTCAAACACCATTATTTCAGACATCTTATGTGCCAATACTTGCATAATCCGCCATAAATCTACCACCACCACCACCACCATCCTCTTTGCCTTATGTATGACCCTGACTATTTAGGAAGTTTTTGTACTTGAAATGCACGTGTTATACTGTGTGCGCGCGCGCGCGCGCGTGTGTGTTTCCTACTACCACCTGCCATCTTATCATTATGTTGTTATGCTTGTATTCTTATGCGACTCTCTCTGTGTGTGTGTGTGTGTGTGTGTGTGTGTGTGTGTGTGTGTGTGTGTGTGTGTGTGTGTTTGATTTATGATCTGTATGACGTCCCCCCCCCCCCCCACCCCGTGGTGACTGGGCTATCATTATGCATCTCCCCCCCAATTTGTGCTTATTTTAATCCCCCCCCCCCCCCCCCTCCCCCTTGTGCTTCAAAATCGATTGTCTTGCATCTCCTTGGAATGTTTTTGATTGTCAGATTGTTTTAATGCTCTTTCCCGCACCCACTCTCGCCTCTTTGTCCCTCTTTCCCTTTCGCTCTCTCTGTCGCCCTTCCCTGCACTCCTTTCGTTCCTTCGTCTCTCTCTGTGTCTCTCTGTCTCCCCCCCCCCCCCCCCCCCCCCCCATTTTACTTTTTTTTTTTTTTTTTTTTTTTTTTTTTTGTATCGTATTGTAGTTCTAGTCATTTTTTTGCATGCTTATCGTATTTTTGTTGACCCTACTCAGGGCGAGGACTGGAAGTAAAAAAGCACATCAGTGCTTATCTATTATCCTCGTAAATAAAGGATTTTGTCTTGTCTTGTCTTGTCTTGTCTTGTCTTCTCTCTCTCTCTCTCTCTCTCTCTCTCTCTCTCTCTCTCTCTCTCTCTCTCTCTCTCTCTCGTCTCCGACTCTATATTTGTCAACTTCATAAGAAAACGTAATCCTTCCAGCTTGCCGCAATTCAACGTCAAAGTTCAATCCAGATTAACATTTTTTTTACTATCACAAGAAATTTTGAAGATTACTCAAACTCACTCACACACACACAAAAGTGTGTGTGTGTGTGTGTGTGTGTGTGTGTGTGTGTGTGTGTTTTCTACTTGTGTTCTACTTGTTGAGTACATCCATGTAATTTTCTTGAAATACTAAAGTCCATGACTTTGTAGTGTGCCTTATGGATCTGTTCAGATTTCTTAGATGCTCTTATCATAACATCATCCTGAACACTGAACAGTATTATGACTGACCACTTTTTATCGGTGAAAAAAAAATGTTTGCTCTCTAGTAATCATTGTTGTGTTGTTTTTGTTGCCGTTGACGTCCCTTCCTTTCTAATTCCACTTTCCCAGCGTTGCGACAGAGGTACTACGTATACGCGATTAAATCACCTTGGATTTACCCCACCCCTCTCGCGTTTTTGACACACATTTGTCCAGTATGTAGCCTATGCAAAACCCTAACTGCTGTCAGCTGAACTCTTATTTACCGTAAGCCCCACTTAAAAGCCACTAAGAAGTTTGTTTACTCTAACAAAAAAAAACAAAAGCAAAATCCCCGAGAATTTCACGAACTCGCGCAGGCAAAACCTATTTTTCTTTGTCCGCCCTGTGTAGAGAGTGACGAATTCTTTCCACTACACCAACTGATATACTGTTCTGACCCTCGCCAGGAACAATCGTTTTTCCACATAATGTGTGCCAGTGAGGTTGCTGTTCTTTCTAATGACATCTCCCACGGACTTCCTGGATGATCGCCCTTTTCAAGTGTGTCTGCTCTGCTAATGTGGACCGTGTGAAATCAAAATAGTAAATAAACCATTCTCCATTTTAAATAGAAACATAACAGAAATGATCCTCTCCATGGAGGTTCTGAGCACACAGCAAAGAGCTGAAGACAAAGACTACTTTGTGAGTTCATGGGTACCTCTTAAGGTGCAAGCTCTTGATTGTTCCCATTGAATCAGTATGAAGAAAATGAACAACAGGTCAAAATAGGCTTTTAAAGTTTCGTGGGTAAACAAACATACGCTACAACTTTCAATATCACCAAAAACTGACGCTGCCTACTTAGGTCATCACTATGACCGCAACCCAAATCCGAACACACAAACTGCCAGGGACGGAACTGACTAGGGTACACTGCAGGTTTGGTACCGGGAAGGCCGGCAACCGGTCATCTTCACACGTTTTCCGTGGGGACCCCTCTGCCTCCCTAAAGCCCAGCCAGCGATGAAATATTAAAAAGCACAAATCGGATAAAAGAGGAAAGTTTATTAAGTTTCCACACCTTGGAGCCTTCATCAATTACACTTTGATGCCGACGTCGGAGCAACAATTGGATTGAGGGGAATTTATAAACTGTTTAGAAATCACAGAGGGGGACCCCGGACCTGCCGATCGATGAAGACACGGGGCGGCTCTCGCACGACGAGGTGACGGGCGCGAGCAAACCTAATTTGGGCAGCACGTGCCGGGGCCATCTAGCGTGTAAACAACGACAAGCATGCCACCTAGCGGCCCCTCAACAGCCGCCGCTCCACCGTCTTGGGGAATTGCTGCTCCAAAATGGCCGCAGAGGTGTCAGCGAGGAGTTTGAACCGAGATTGGTGCCTGATTATTTCTCCCCACCTCCGTTTTTTTTTGTGGACTGACGTTGGGTTTATATGGTTGCTTGGGGACAGGCAGGCCAGTAATCTGCTTTGTTGGAACGCTTCAGTCGGTATTTCGGCCCGAGTGACAAGATAGACTCGGGGAGTGATTGGACGGTGGTGGCAGGAGGGGGGACGTGCGCAAAAGAGGAAGTGTCACACGTGCAAAAGAAGAAGTGTGACGTGCGCAAAAGTTGCCCGGCTGGGGAAGAGTCATCAGAACTTCTGACGGCGACTCTGGCCGGTGAAAGATTGATGATGTTTGAAAACCAGGGGGCCGAAGCGGTCTTTAATAGAATTGAAGCTCTTTTGGTGACAATTTGGGCCCCGCCCTGACAAGCGTTGGATGGGATTTGTCAGGGAGGTAGATTGCATCTCCTTACGCGGCGGACGTGTTTCATTTTCTTGGGGTTTGCCTGCATGCAGTTCGCCCCCTTTAAATCGAATTAACTTTGTTGGAAATGTTACCAAGTTCAGCGGAACCGCGAATAATGAGATTGGGATGAGGGGCTTGGAAGAACAAGAAAACAAGGTGGGAAGAGAAAATAAAAATTGGGGGGAAAAAGTGGACCCTGTTCTAAAAATTGCTGACCTAAAGTTTCGATAGCAATTTGCAGAATGAGGATCTCCACAAGATTTCTTTACCCAAACAAAAGGGAGGAGATATCCCTTTCCCCATCTCTCTCTCTCTCTCTCTCTCTCTCTCTCTCTCTCTGTTCCAGCTTCTCACACCACTCGTTGTCTCTCTCGTAATCTCTTTCGGCATCGTAGAGGCAGTTGTTGCTTGTCACCAAGGGCAACTGTAATTTCCATTGCTACTAAGAAGGATGAATATGCTTCATGTCATCACAAGCCATCACTTACTCTTACATTTAATAGAAACAAACAAACAAACAAACAAACAAAAAGAAGACGCGCAGACACTGACACCTTTGGAAATCTTTTCGTTTGCAGCACTCAAATGTGATAATCAGTTTTGATTGATAACATCATACATTCATACATTCGATAGGTTACATCATACATCATACGTTCGATAAGTTTTACATCAGTTAGATACTGTACAATCCGGAAGAATAAGATTGCCAACCAGCCACGGTGGAATAGTAGTTAATTTAGTGAGTTGGGGGAGAAGACGTTAATGGTTCGAGTCTCATCACAGGCATTGTGGGATTCTTTGGCCCCGGGTCTTACTCAGAGCTCAGAGCTCTTTCTAGCTCTTACTGAGAGCTCAGTATGCCGCGGACGCTAATGGCAGGACCGGAATCACAGTCGCACGCGCGCGCGCGCGCGCATGTGTGTGTGTGAACCATTCGTCTCATGAAGCATTTATGGCTCTACCTTTGTCCTTACGGAGACCTCGGCTCCTTTTTTCCTCTCTGTGTATGCCCGTGAAGACTTCGGGACGAACTCGCCCGTACTGGCAAGTTCACGGAGCAAGGAGACTAGCGGACAGACGCGGTTTTGTCGTCACTCACGCAGGTTCCGCGATTCAGCAGTCGGTCTATGTCAGATTGGGAGCCCGTTTGGTGGTGTCCTGCAAATTGTAGACCTAACACTGCTTCAGCCGATAATGGCAGTGCAGAGTGTTCTCTTTTGGGCTGTGTTCTAAGGAAATGCTAGACGTGGTTTACCATCATCTTATTAGGATACGAACAGTGAAGTTACAAAAGGTTTTTGGTTGCTCCAGTGCCAAAAACCAGTTGAAAGGAACCAAGGCTTCGTAGCTCCAGAACACCTGTGTTTGGCAATTTCGATTTCAGTTTCAGTTTCAAGGAGGTGTCACTGCGTGCGGAATAGTCCATATACGCTGAACCACATACGCTTAAATTTTGAGACCACACTGTGCTTGATTTAAAGCTATGACTAAGATGAGAGAATTAAAGAGGAGGGTTTCGTGGCCACGACTGAGAGATTTCTGCCAAACGCGTTAGTCCAACGCACTGGTCAGACCTTGAGTTCCCAACCTTACATTGGCGGTGCTTTTACTATCATTATATGTGTGTGTGGTGAATGTACACATGTGTGTGTATGGGTGAGTGGACACGTGCCCGTGTGTGTGTGCGAGCGCATGTGTGTGTGTGTGTGTATGATGTGAGTGTATGCGTATACATCTGTGTGTGTGTGTGTGTGTGTGTGTGTGTGGCAACGAGGCGCTTCACTTTGTTATCAAACGGAACACCTGGGTTTACTGTGTATCAGGAAAGGATGTGTGACATGCTGGTCAATGAGAGTAAGCATTCCGACCGTTCTTCCCACCAATCAAACGACGTTACTATTTTTAGTGCATGGATGAGGGGACAAAAAAAGACGGCTGTATATAATTAGAAAAATTCCCTTTTTGACCATTTCCTTCCAAAGATAACGTTTATCTTGTATATATCGAAGACGAAGTGAACTTTAAACGAACAGAAGCAGAAGCTGAATTAGCAGCTAAACCATCAAAACTTCGTCTTTCTTTTCCATCTCTGTCTCTTCTATTTATGAATATTAAATATATATGTTGGGCCGAATTCTGTAAACTTCCCCGTGATTGGTCGAAGAGAGCCGCTGGTGTGATGGCAGGGAAGGAGGGGGGGGGGGGGGGGGGGGGGGGGGGGGGGGGGGGGGGAACGACGAGTATTGAACTGACTGTGTGGTGGATGCACAGACCACAACGTCGGAACTCGGGGACTGCTAGGACCAATATGTTTCCTTCAAAAATCTGTATATTCTGTAAGAGCATTCGGTCTGTTGGTTGAACCCTGTTTCACTTTCTAAATCGGACATGATTCAATTGTCAGCCATCTGAATGTTTCTTCGAACTCTGTGTTTTTATGTTTGTCAAGATCTGTTCCTTTTGTTTGACAGATATTGCATCCATGTAATATGATCTAAATAGGATGTAGGCAATACTGTAATATTACCTTGTGAAATCATTGCTGTGTCGTTACCTGTGTGGAAAGCCAACGTCTAGTTGTAAGTGATGACTGATGATCATGAAACGTCGGTTTAATCATATGAAACAAACAGAGGATTTACGAATAACTCTAGTCAACGTTTTCTAGACGGCTGGAAAGTTCTTTATCACTATCTACCATACTACAAAAGCTGATTCTTAGACCACTCGTACTGACTTGAAGTTGGCTGTGTGTCTGTGTGTGTTGGCGCGCGCATGCAGCGCGCGCGCGCGCGCGCGCACACACACACACACACACACACACACACACACACACACACACGCACGCACGCACGCACGCACGCACGCAGGCACACACACACACACACACACACACACACACACACACACGAGGTACACACGCGTACGTGCCAATCGGTAGACGCTGGCGAATTTACTCAAAATTATCGTTTGTTGGGCTTCTGGAAAAGAAAGAAAGAAAGAAAAAGGAAGCACTGTTCTCAACCGCCGAATCAACCAGCCGAAGTAATCCTGCACCATCCTTGGAAGCCTGTGTTGTGTTGACACAAGGTGCAGGCACGCACAGGGCATTCCATTAAGACGTCAAGGAGCACTGTGTGATGGCCACTGGACGCGACACAACAGAACCTCCACAGAAGCGTCCCCATGGGTGTAGTAGCCCACAGTTCATAACTGCAGCGCGCACCGGCCAAAGGCGCACTCACCGAGGCAAATTGCTGTGCACATCCTACAACCCCACTCGTTTGCGGTTTCGGTGACAGGTGAAAACAGTCCAACTCTAGACACAGCCAAGCTTTCGCCACATGGCCTTACGTGCCTTCTGAAGAGGATCCGGGCTGCAGTCTTTTCTGTTTTCAACAGGACTTTCCCTGAGGTCAGTGGGTCTTTTCCTCGCTGTCACCGGGCCTTTCCCCAGAGTTGGCCTAAAGGCAGACAAGAAGAAGACATATCTGAAGGTGCCAGTGGGATCCAGAGAAGCACTGTACTCAGCTGTTGAACCAACCTGTCGGAAGCATTCCTGTATCGCCCTTAGAAGCCTGCGCTGTGTGGATACAAGGTGCAGGCACACATAGTGCATTCCATTCAGAAGTCAAGGGACATAATTGCTCCTTGGCAGATGTCATCGCGTAATGGCCACCGGATGTGACACAGCAGAACTTCTCAGAGAAGTACCGTACTCAATTGGTGTGAACCAAACCGTCAGAAGCTTTCCTGTATCGTCCTCAGAAGCCTGCACTATGTGGATACAGGGTGCAGGCACACACAGGGCATTCTTTTAGACGTCAAGGGACAGTGTTGCTCCCTGGCAGATGCCATCGTGTAATGGATTCCGGATGTGACACAGCAGAACTTCACCTGTGTTTACAGACTGCAGAGTTGATGACTAAAGATGCCAATACCAAACGAACTTCTGGAAATGTTCTGTAGGCCTTCTTACGAAAAAGAAGAGTCGGACAGATAATGAATAGTGCAGAGAGAACGACGAGGGGAAAAGGAAGGAGTAAGCGATGGGATGAACTTGCTTTGTAAGGTCAGCTGACTGCCTTTCCTTTGTTGTGTTACCGCCCCTTGCAACAGGTCGGAGGAATGCTGTGACGGAGCGGCCAGGATATGTATGACTCTCCGTCCTCAGTCAGTGCAACAAGTCAGAGGCCGTAAACCGATCCATTCTTCAACGTTGTCTATTCAGAAAGTCTTCAGTCGGATTCCGGAAGTCCGTCCCTCCACTGTGATCCTCAGACTGGTCTTCAGACATGGAGGGCGTCATAGCAAGACAAGTACCCGTACCGCGCAAGAGGCAAGGTCTGCTGCTGTGCCTTGGCGTGCCGTCTTTCATGGTCTGTTGTCTTGTGTTCAGCGCAGAAGATGCCGAGGTCCCGTCTAAAGCATCTATTCTCTGACGATTGGATTTTTTTTTTTTTTTTTTTTTTTTTTTTTTTTTTTTTAACAAACTCTAGGTCTTCTGTCTGCGTCCGATGCTCACATGCATACTGACATTTCTGTTAATCAGAAGACACTTAATCGCCTTGGCGTCCGTCTGTCTAGAGAGACAATGGTGTTGCGCCGTGGATTAGTCAGTTGTGGAGTTGCAGCGCCTTCTTTTCCCTCCACGGGACAGTTCAGTATCGGTCGGCAGGGGGACAGTTCAGTATCGGTCGGCAGGGCTGTCGACCTTCACCTGATGCAGTGCCTGCAAGTGATGACATGTTCAGTATCGGTCGGCAGGGCTGTCGACCTTCACCTGATTGCCTGCAAGTGATGACATTTTCAAGTCCTTGTTTTCAGAACGGTTCAAATGCTGAAGCCGGAAAACCCCGTCCGGAAACGAGTCAAAACAGTGGCCAAGACGGAACACAAGTTTTGATTTGAGGCATGGCTCGAACGCGCAGGTGCTGCGTCCTTTTTCACGTGGCTGTTCAGCCGTGTTTGTTTTAGTTTTGTCGCCGATTTGACCAGCAGACACCTTCCGAAGCGGGTCTCCCTGGCGTTGCCGGGGACTTTGAAAAATAGCGTGACTGCTGGCGGGAATGGCAGTAAAGAGAACACAGGTAGGTCAAACCGATGGAACAAATCACAGAACACACAGAACATGTTTTTGACCTGCTGGTCTTCTTTAGGCAGGGCAAACAGATTACAAAAACAAAACAAACCCGAGAACACGAACAGAAAGGGAACGCGCAAAAAGAGGTACACCACTAGACCATCAAATGAATGAGACAGAGAAATGTTTCTGCTAAGGTTAAGATGGCATTCGTCTGTCTCGGGAGGCAATGGTGTTGCGCCATGGATTAGTCAGTTGCGGAGTTTCAGCACCAACTGTGGTTGAAGAGCCCGATCCTTGAGCGGCAGACTCTGTCGCAGTTGCTGCAGGTGAAGTCTCGGCCATGAGTGTCTGTTAGTGCCGACGGATTTCTTTGCTGTCTGCGGCGCCTCCGTTCTTCCCACTGGGCCTCTCTTTCTGCTCTGCTTGTTTGATGCCAGCCTTGATGATGATGGACCGCCAGCTGACCCGGTCTGAAGCTGCTGTTTCCAGGTCTGCTGGGTCGAGGCTACTGTCCTCAGGTGGCGCTTGCATACATCTTTGTCGCTGTGGGTCTGGAGCCTGTAGCCAGCTCGCCGTACAGCATGTCCTTTAGGATGCGACCGTCGTCCATGCCGCTGACGTGGCCAAGCCAGCGGAGGCGTCTCTGTGTCACCATGGCGAACTTGCTAAGCATCCACGCCCGCGCCAGGACGTCCTTGTTGGTGTGATGAGGTCCTGCCCATGTGATGCCCAGGAGTCTTCCGACTCAGCGCAGGTGGAAGGCGTTCAGTCTGTGTCCTGGCTGAGAGTACAGGGTCCATGCTTCGCTTCTGTAGAGAAGAGCGCTCAGCACGCATTCTTTATACACTTTGATCTTAGTGTTTGAGATAGAGAGAGGTTTCTGCTAAGGTTAAGAGACGAGGCATTTCCCATCAAGGAATATACTCGTACCGCAAAATATGCCAAAAACGTCTAAAGAGTGTTGTTTAAAAGTCTGGTTTAAAGAAAAATAAAAATCCCTGTTGTCCCACAGCCCCCCCCCCCCCCCCCCCCCCCCTCCCCCTCCCTCCACTGCGTGAATACGGTTCGTAAAAAAAAAAAAAAAGCAATCACCTTGAAAAAAAAGACACACCTCAGCAAGCAGTAGAGAACATACCGGGACAGCCACAGCAAGGTTTCACCTGCAGCCCAAGTCATCGTAGAAACACATGTGTTATGGGAAAAAAAAAAAACAGGAAAAAAAGGAAGAGAAAAAAAATGAAAGAAAGAAACCGACCAAATGAATAAATGAATGGGTGACAGGGAAAATGTGGCAGTACCCACTCACTGGAGGAGATTTTTGACCCGACTTTTTCACACACACACACACACACACACACACACACACACACAGCCACAGAGAAAGTTGGTTGTGATTGATTATTTCTGGGCTGGAAAATTAGACCCGGCTTTCTTTGTGGGCAGAGAGAGAGAGAGAGAGAGAGAGAGAGAGAGAGAGAGAGAGAGAGAGAGAGAGAGAGTGTGTGTGTATGGATATAGAAATATGAAATAGCTAAATCTTTTAAAAACAAAAATCACACACACACACACACACACACACACACACACACACACACACACACGCACGCACGCACGCACGCGCGCGCGCGCGCGCGCGCGCACACACACACACACACGCTCTCGTTCTCTCTCTCTCTCTTACACACACACACACACACACACATACACACACTCATACACACGCACACACACACACACACACACACACACACACACACACACACACACAGAGAGAGAGAGAGAGAGAGAGAGAGAGAGAGAGAGAGAGGAGAGAGAGAGAGAGAGAGAGAGAATTCATCACTCAGCTTTTCGACGAGTACAAAAAGCACTGAACATTTCTATTCTTTCTTTCCTACCTCTACTTAGATGTCTCAGCTCCCCAGCCCAACCTCTCTCCCCCTTCCACCCCGCTCCCTTCCATCCTCACCCCCTGCCCTTCCCCCCACCCCCTGGGGAGGGTGGGCCAGCGGGGGTGACAAACAAGTGCTGTCATGGCCTGTTGACTGACATCAGCCACCCACCTTGCCGTGCTTACCTGCCCGTGTCCCGTCCTACCTCTGACTGCCGCCATGGAGGCCGGCCACGTCTCCCTCGGAGTTACTTCCCTGCTTACAAAAAAAAAAAAAAAAAAAAAAAAAAAAAAAAAAAAAAAATCACCGTCTGCGCCCGCTACCTTCTTCGGCCCTCTATTCCAGGACGGGTCTGCCTCGTCTGTCTGGTGCTCCTCGTGTTGTGCTTTGTCAGTGACTGACCCATCCTGACGCTTTCCCTTTCTGTCTGTCTGTTACTGTGCGTGCGACTCTCTCTCTCTCTCTCTCTCTCTCTCTCTCTCTCTCTCTCTCTCTCTCTCTGATTCTGTCTGTCTAGCTGGCTGAGCTTGTTTGTCTGTATGACTGGGTAAGGATGTATGACTGCTTAGGGACCTCTCCTCTTCCTCCCCACAACCCAACCCCCCCCCCCCCCCCCCCCCCCCCCCCCATCCCCTTACTCTTCACCCCAACCCCTTCCACCCACCTTTGTTGTTTTTGTGTTCACCTGCCGTAACTTATTGAGAACTTAAAGCCACTCTTTGTTGTTATGGTTCATGGGAGTGTGGAGAGAACACGAACAATGATCGTGATTGATTTTGACGGTCAATTTGAGAAGCGTGTCATTAGTTCAACTCAAATCGGTTTTGGCGATCCCAGTCAAAAGAAAGCGTGACATGTTCACGTTAAGGTACAGCTTTGGGGAGCCCCCGTTGCGGTTTGGGCGGGTGAAGAACTTAACTGACAACATTATTGGAGCGAACAACTCCCTCTCGTGGTCCCCCGGGACGTGGCAAAGAGATGAGGAGGTAGTTAGCTCCTCCCACCATTATTTCTCTGGCGCTATTCAAGGATGAAAACATCCTAAAAACTGGGGCATGAAGTTAACTGACGCACTTAGGTTGGGGGGGGGGGGGGGGGGGGGGGGAAGGGGGGAGGGGGGGGAGTGATAATAATAGAAAAGATTCAGCAGGAAAATACGAAATATAATGTAAAGGTTATGTGCTGCGTCATTTCATCTCTCCTCCTGTTCCCCCCCCCCCCCCCCCCCCCCCCCCCCCCCCCCACCCCCCCCCCCCCCCCCCCCCCCCCCCACCCCCCCCCCCCCCCCCCCCCCCCCCCCCCCCCCCCCCCCCCCCCCGTTGATCAACATTTTTTTTTGGTGGTAAATTCTGTATACACCCGAAACCCCTTCCCCTCTCTTCTTTATTTTTACTTGTATTTTTTCTTGCCAGTATAATCGCAAAATTTAGTGTCCCCCCCTCCTTTCTGTCTCCCCCCCCCCCCCCACCCCCACCCCTCAACTCCCTTCCACTTCTGCCATCCGCACTCAGCACCATTTGGCCCATTGTAAACCTCTCGCGAGTCCTGGGCGAAGTGGTCCGCTGCTGCTTTTCAGATTGAAAGTTGATGTCAGCGTCCTCTTTAGGTCAAGCTGGGTTGGTCAACAAACCGCAGGGGGGACCGGGGGGGGGGTGGGGTGGGGGTGGGGGGGGGGCGCAAGGAGGAGGGACAGATGGAGGGTGGGGGGGGGGGAGAAGGGAACTGGGGGAGGGGGGTGGTCTGAAGACCGCTGCTGTCGTCTGTCTGGGAACAATTGATTTTCAAGAAAAAAAAAAAAAAAAAGGGGGGGGGGGGGGGGGGGGGGGGGGGGGGGGGGGACCAAAAAAAACCCAAAAAAAAAACCACGTTAATCTTGTTATCTGAAGGGTTGGTAGTCAGTGGGTTCATTTGAGTTTTCTTCTTCGCGAAGAAGTTGTAAATTTAGATCCAATAGTGTTCATGCCTTACATGTGTGTGTGTGTGTGTGTGTGTGTGTGTGTGTGTGTGTGTGTGTGTGCGTGTGTGTGCGTGCGTGCGTGCGTGCGTGCGTGCGTGCGTGCGTGTGTGTGTGTGTGTGTGTGTGTGTGTGTGTGTGTGTGTGTGTGTGTATGTGTGGTCTGAAATGGTCCTCATTGCACAGTTGGCTGATGGCGCAAAAGAAATGTACATGAATAAGAAGCTAGTCTTCTGCAGAGACTGATATACAAAATTCTGACCTCTCGTTGACTTTTCCCGTAGAGATGCCGAAGGTTTTCTTTTTGTTTGAAATACAGCTATATCTCCCACCTTCTGGACTTTCTGTGCTAGTAGCTTCCTCTTTTCCGTCCTTTTTTTTTTCCGATATGTCTGTACCGATTGTTCACCATTGTTTTTCTGCTTTGTGGACTATTCTCCTCATTGTGTTCTGGAAAGACCCTTTTTCTGGTCACGAATATGACCGTGTGTGTGTGTGTGTGTGTGTGTGTGTGTGTGTGTGTGTGTGTGTGTTTGTGTTGTGTGTGTGTGTGTGTGTGTGTGTGTGTGTGTGTGTGTGTGTGTGTGTGTGTGTGTGTGTGTGTGTGTGTGTGTGTGTGTGTGTGTGTGTGTGTGTGTGTGTGTGTGTGTGTGTGTAATCTGACGACTAGGTGGTGAAAACTGCACACAGCCCAGAAAGGACTTTAGCGTTCATTTTTGCAATGACCTGTTTGCCCATATGACCTTTTGAAAGGCATGTTTCGTTACCTGAAAGTGTTCTTCGTTATGTTCGTTGTTGTTGCCGTTGTTGTTGTTGTTGTTGCTGCTGCTGCTGCTGTGCTGTTGTTGTAATCCGGAACCAAGAAAATCAGCGGAATGTCTGGCACTCTCTGCACATCCTTGTCTTTTGTGCCCCAGGGATGTCAACGGTTTAGCTGCCATGTCAGTCATTGTATTCATTGGTTGTTGGGCTCTAATGAATGTAAACTTTTCAGTACACGTGTTTTTTTACCCGTTTCCTGTGACAGCCCATGAAAGAGTTTGTGTGGTCAGGCTGAAAGGCTACAATGATTTAATTTTTTTAAAAAAAAAATACAACTCTGGCTACCCTTCTTCCTCTAACAGCCAGCTGCGTCTTTTGTTTTTTGGCGCCCCTGCAGACTGAAAGAGAGATCCAGTTGATTTCGAATTTTTAACCCCTGCGAAATGGAACTAAATGAATGGCAACAACTCACATAAAGTGCGCCCTTCGTCTTTGTTTTTTGATCCCCTGCGTCTTTGTTTTTTGATCCCTGCGTCTTTGTTTTTCGATCCCCTGCGTCTTTGCTTTTTGATCCCCTGCGTCTTTGTTTTTCGATAACCTGCGTCTTCGTTTTTCGATCCCCTGCGTCTTTGTTTGTCGATCCCCCACTAGGAACGAAAAGCGTGAATGTACACTCAATAATGTTTACTTTGACTGAAGGTTTCCCTTTTAAGTGTCTCATCCGACTAAATGATATGCTTATGCGGATTGTTTTGGTGGAATTTCTTTGGCACATTTAGGGTTATTCTCCAGTTTTTTCTTCTTTTTTATTTGTTTGTTTGCTTGTTTCTCTTTTATTTCTTTTTTTTTTTTTAACTGCTGCCTGTGTGTGTTAGAGAGTTTCCGTCTGCCATTAGCACCAGGGTTGGCCCGTCTAAACGACAGCTTCAAAAAGAGAACGCCCATCGCTGGCTTTGCTGACGTCACAGAAAAACGACCATCGCTGGCTTTGCTGACGTCACAGAAAAAACGACCATCGCTGGCTTTGGTGACGTCACAGAATGTACCTCCCCTTGCGGGGTGCACTTGAAGCGTCTTTCGGGGATTTTTTTTCATTTAGAGCACAAAACCTCCCCCTCCGCTTCCCCTTCCAATCTTAAAGTTCAAAATCAACCGTAGCTGGTGAGATTCCCATATCAGACTCTGAAGCACAGGTGGTTTCAATCACAAATGTCAGAGCTAGAGAATGTCTTTCTTTCACGAACATGGATGGATGAAGGGGAAGGAACTATCATTAAAACAGTGGACCAGGAGTGAAGGGGAATGGCCGGAGTTCTCGTCATGGCCTAGCCTTATCTGCCTGAAGGACGTCAGTAAATCAGGGACCGTGTCAACAGTAAGTGTTTTGTTGTTACTTTTCATGAAGTTAGCGTTTTATTGTACTCCCAGTTCTTATAGAACAGGGAGTACTTTAGAATGGGAACGAAGAAATGTTCTCTCTCTCTCTCTCTCTCTCTCTCTCTCTCTCTCTCTCCCCTCCTCTCTCTCTCTCTCTCTGTGTGTGTGTGTGTGTGTGTGTGTGTGTGTGTGTGTGTGTCCGTCCGTCCGTCCGTGGTCAAAATGTGTTCCACTCGCTCCAGACAAAACTACTGGGCCGATCTTTCTGAAAATTTGTATGTATGTTCATTAAGGGGCACGGATGATGCCCGATGTTTTAATTTTTACCCCGTTATAGCCGTCACTAACGGCTGTAACGGCCTGTAACGGTTTTTCTTCTTTTTTGAATATTTCAGAAAGTACGTGGCCAATCTTTCTGAAAATTTGTAGGTATGAACATTATGGGTCACGAATAATGCCCGATGTTTTCGTTTACCGTTATAGCCGTTACTACCAGCTGTAACGGCCTGTAAACGTTTTTTCTTATTCATGGAATATCTCAGAAAGTACTGGGCCGTTCTTTGTGAAAATTTGTATGTGTGTTCATTATGGGTCACGTATGATGCCGGATGTTTAAGTTTACCGTTATAGCCGTTACTAACGGCCCCATAATGTTTTTCTTCTTTATGGAAAATCTCAGAAAGTTCTTGGCCGATCTTTCTAAAAAAAAATGTGTAAGTTCATTATAGGTCACAGACAATGGCCGATGTTTACCAGAATAGCCATTACTAACGGTTACACAGCCCAAGACGGTTTTTTCCTCTATATGGAAAATCTCAGAAAGTTCTTGGCCGATCTTTCTAAAAAATTGTAAGGAAGTTCATTATAGGTCACAGACGATGGCCGATGTTTACCAGAATAGCCATTACTAACGGTTACACAGCCCAATACGGTTTTTCCTCTTTATGGAATATCTCACGCGCGTTTTCAGGCTAAACTGGGAGTACGTTTATATGCTTTGCATCTTGTTCATATGTGATTTTCCTTTTCTTAGTGTGGGTCAATCTTGCAAATGCCCATCGTGGTCGACTGGGCTTTGGGGGGGGAAAAAAATCTACTCGATAAACACCACAAGACACCGAGTGTGTCATGATGTGTGCACCTACACCTACATAGCGCCAACTTCTGTGGTTGTCAGACTGAGTGAAGGCCGAAGAGCAAAAGTCTGGAATCATCTCCGAGTGCGAATTTTAATGTTAACGAAAGGAATTGGAAATAGGTAAAATGTGCTGTATGTTCGGGTTGTTGTGCGCGGTATGCTGAATAGAACGCCTAAGATGTTACAAAATACAGTCGTGGGTTTGCGAGTGATGCGGCAGTCTGAATTTGATAAATCTCTCTCTCTCTCTCTCTCTCTCTCTCTCTCTCTCTCTCTCTCTCTGGATTTCATAATGCTCTCTCTCTCTCTCTCTCTCTCTCTCTCTCTCTCTCTCTCTCTCTGTCACACACACACACACACACACACACACACACACACACACACACACACACACAAACAGAGTCTCTCTCTCTCTCTCTCTCTCTCTCTCTCTCTCTCTCTCTCTCTCTCTCTCTCTCTCTAGCGTGCGCACGTGAGAGAGAGAAAGAGGGAGAGAGATTCAGATGATTTATTCATTTAAGGCCATAGCCCCATATGAAAATGGCGACAAGAATATTTCAGGAAAATGATTATAAAGGCAGCAGTACCACGAGCCCTTACAATTACAACATGCAAACAATCATGAAAGCATTGTTTCTCTTGACTGGAAAGCTTTTTACATATAAAGAACTAAACTGCGAAATCACACTCTCTTTTCTGATGACATCAGAGAGAGAGAGAGAGAGAGAGAGGAGAGAGAGAGAGAGAGAGAGAGAGAGAGAGAGAGAGAGAGAGAGAGAGAGAGCTACCTGAACGCAGACAGGTTACGAGCGCACGTGAAGTTGTTTGGGTCTCACCACGTTTGTAAGCTAAGTAGGTCGAGTATGGCAACACGTCGTCGTCGTCGTCTGTGCTGTTCACTGCAGGAGTATCAAAGGCTATTCAACCAGGCCCATGTCAACTGGAGATGGGCGGCGGAGAGGGGGGGGGGGGGGGGGGGGGGGGACACTATTCCCATTCCGGCGGAGAGAGTGAAAGAGACAGGAGGGAAGGGGTGTGGTGATGGGGTTGGAGGCTGAGGGTGGGGGAAGGGGGTTCTAGCTGAAGGGAGGGGGTGGGGAACGCTGGGTTGGTGGGTGGGAAGGGCTAGGGTCCTCCTCCTCCTCCTCCTCCTCCTCCACGGCAATACGCTTTAAAACCATGTGTCACCTAATGAACAGCTCAAGGCAGCCTTCGAACCGTGGGCCTACAGACCATGATCTCTGGCGTGGTGTCCGGCACGCAGCCTTTCGTTTTAGTCACGGCTCATCTCCTGCGTCTGTCTGTCCGAGTACGCATCCGTCACGGTTTACTCAAAAACAGTTGGTTTAAATAGCTTTTATTTCAGAAACAAGTAAACAGAATACCTTCATAACTGTCAGGACAAATGAGCAACAACAAGCCCTAGGCTTACACTGTGCTCAAAATATGCATTTAACAATATATTGGCGGGTTAAATACGTTCACAATATACGAAGTTTCTCACCTCGTGCTTAGGATTTTAGGATGAAAACCAGGTCATCTCGTACATATTTCTGTCTACACATCCCTCTCGTTTTACCTCAAAACGGTTCACCTTCGTTCCTCTGTCTGTGTTTTCCTTCTTTCCTGGTTCACCTAAAATCAGTTAATCTCATACGTATTTCAGAGAACTGTCTCTCAATCGAGCACCGCGCTTTGTCAAATAGTTTACTCCCAAATACGACCCAAGCAGGAATCTCGCATAGGGATACCCATGTGGGATACCTCTTCACAACCTGTTAGAGTGGCTTTGGTGTTTTCGGACTAAGAAGACCGAGACGGTGATAAGCATCAGTGATGTATCACTCTCGATCTCGACTGACCACTCTGCCTTCTTTAAAGTCAGTGTGCATCAATGGTACTGGACTTCCTGAACCCTTATGAGACATACGGTACTCGATGAGACACTCGCTTACGGAAACGTCAACACACAACCAGTCTGACAAAGCAAAAGAGAGTTTTCAATGAATTACTAAACTTCTACATCAGTTTGCATAAACTTCTTTCTACTTTGGTTTTACATCATCACACACACATGTTTTCAATTTAAGGCATTAACAGTTCCTCACTGATTCAAAAATACTTTTTTTTTTCAAGTTTGACATCAACAGTGCCACATTAAATAGTTGGTTTTGCAGATGAAATTCACGGGTCCTCACAGACCTGTAACACTTTGTTTTCTTTCCCATTTTCAGCCTCAGCCAGCCACAAAATCTTTGCAATCTCCGCGACCTCTTGTCGATTAAAAAAAAAAAGAGGCTGACTGTACCTGAGCCCCTCATAACAAAAAAGTAAACCTCCCACCCCCTATTTTATCGGGGGGAAAACGTTCCTGATAAAGAAAAACCAAATTAGTCTAAAAAACAAAATCATATGAGAAAATGTCTTTGTCTGAAGAACATTGATCTAATCTTGATAATTTGCCTCTGTTTTCAGATCTTTTCACCAAACCCAACTCAGAGGTTTGCTGAGCCTAACATGAGAGAGTCGCGGCATTTACCTTTACTGTAACACCTCCTGTGTCATCAAGAGAGAGAGAGAGAGAGAGAGAGAGAGAGAGAGAGAGAGAGAGAGGAGGGGGGGGGGGGGGAGGGGAAACTATGAGGCATTCGCCCTTGCCAACATCTGCTCTTTGTACGGCGCCGTCTATCAGTTTGACCTCTGATTCAATTGCCCACCATATTGGTGATAAACCATTTACCTTATGGTATCTATTTACCGCATTTGCAGTGCGGCATGCATGTTACACGATTTCCCATGACCAGTCGGGGACAAAACACAAGACTTTAAAATTCCTCCCTTATTTTCGGAATCTTGCATAAGAGATCTATGTTTTCCATGGACATACTCTTTTCACAAAGAAGCGCTCCTCACACCACCAGTAACCTGGGCCCTTTTCCTGTCATTCATATCATAGCCAGAAATGTTTTGGTCAAACTTAAGTCTCTCAGGAAATCAAACTCGATTTATGGCTGATGAAAAATTATAGTTCAATATTACCAGTTGTACTCGATTTATGGACTGTTGAAGAAGATGGAGCTCGACTGCGAGTAGTATATAGGACAATGAACTGCTGACCATTCATGGCTTTTCACCAGCTGCCCTGTCACCAGGTAGAAGGTTGTAACAGGACACCCATACCAGGTTCATGGGCACACACTTTGGCAGCTATCACCTCCATCAGCTATCTCCTGTTTCCATCACCCGAGATTTCAGCTGGGACCAGGCTATCAACGTCATAGGCCGTAAAGCCAGTAGGACCCTGCCCTCAGCTTTCTGCGGCGTAACTGAAGAAGATCGGCGCTAGCCACGTGAAGGAGACTGCCAATAGAATGCTTGTCCGTCCTGTGGTGGAAGATGCCTGTGTTGTACGGGCACTTCACACCCAGTTCAATATTGACAAGATTGTGGCTGTGCGAAGAGGGGCTGCACGTTTTGTCATCAATCCATACCATAATTCCTTGAGAAACTCAGCCATGATGGAAAAAAAAAAACAAACCAACCTGTAAAAGCCTTCCCACCAACATCGCGGGAAAAGTTGCAATAAGACTGCTACATACAGCAATATTGTTTAATGTCAGCAGAATCACCGTTAAAATTTGGTTCGAACCTATAATTTGAATAATGTAATCGAATCGGTGCTCTGGCCAACTTCACTCTTCAGGTACCAAAGGGGGACGGGAGAGACGGGTGGTGGGTGGGGTGGGGGGAGGGGGGGGCGGTATATGGGGATGGGGAAGGGAGGGAAGGAGGATCACTATTAAGAGGCAGCTGAGAAGGCCAGAAGTCGGGTAGGTTAGAGAGACGAGGAATCAGATGGAATAAGAATCATCATCAACATGCCTCTCACAGGATTCGTAAATTCTTATGGACACTTAGGATTTATTTCAACGTGCAATGAAATCTGCTGTAAAGGAAAGCAGGCGTGATGAAAATTCTTAAGACACTCTGAAGGCTGTTTTTGTTCTGATCACAGGGTTTTTTCTTAAAAAAAAAAAAAAAAGACCTTTAATGATGGTGATGACGATGATGATGATGATGATGATGATGATGATGGTGGTGGTGGTGGTGGTGGTGGGTGGTAGTGATAATGATGATGAAATGACCCATTTCATCATCATCATCATCATCATCATCATCATCATCATCATCATCATCATCATCATCATCATCATCGTTATTGCTGTTGTTAAGAAAAGAAATTACAACTGTCGACCGCGAAATTCACGGTTAAGAGTCGGTGGGGAGGAGAGTGAAGGTGTTAACCTTTGTTTCTATTATTCAAAGATTTATGATACTAATCAAAATAATGATGATGATGATGATGATGATGATGATGATGATGATGACATAATGATAATGATGATGATGATGATGATGATAACAATGTTAACTATATGATCACATTCATTATCATCAGTATCATCATCATCATCATGCGAATGATGATGATGATGATGATGATGATGGTGATGATGATATTGATAATGTTGCTACTGCAGCTCATGATAATCATAAAGGTGATGATGATGATGATGATAATAATGATGATAAGTTGATGATGATGGTGGTGGTGGTGATAATAATATTATAATGATAATAACAATGATGATGATAATAATGATGATGATGATCATGATGATCATGATGATGATACTACTAATAACAAACAAAAAACTAAAACGATTTTGCTGACAATAAGGAACGATAATGATAATGATGCTGACGACGACGACATCAACAACTACGATGATAATAATAATGACAATAATAACGGCTAAAATGATGATGAAATGATGATGATGATGATGATGATGATGATGATGATGATGAGGAGGAGGATGGGAGGATGGTACTAATGATAATAATAATGATGATGATGATGATGATGATGATGATGATGATGATAATGATGATGATAATGCATTGTGGTACTTCTCAAGAAATATACTGATCTAATTTCACAAATCTCTCTGTCGTATGTCATGACTCTCATTCTGTACAATTTCTTGACCAATGGAACGGAAATGAAGAATAGGATGAGTGTGTGTGTGTGTGTGTGTGTGTGTGTGTGTGTGTGTGTGTGTGTGTGTTGTGTGTGTGTGTGTGTGTGTGTGTGTGTGTGTGTGTGTGTGTGTGTGTGTGGTGTGTGTAGATGGAATGGTAATGGTGGGGGTGTAACACAGCAGCCAAGACGCCAGCTAGTCAGTGGTGGGGGGGAGGAGGGGGGGGACGGGGGGCGGTAGAAGCAGGTCCTATGCGTTTTTTCCTGGTTAGTCTCCTGTTTAACAATGCGGCCACGCTGGATGCAGTAACCTCTTGAGGACTGTAGCCTACTCTTTGTCTCATTTCACCTACGAGAATTGAACTTTTTTGTCCCATTTCACCTACGAGAATTGTTCTCTTTGTCCCATTTCATCTACGAGAATTGTTCTTTTTGTCACATTTCACCTACGAGAATTGTTCTTTTTTTGGTCCCATTTCACCTACGAGAATTGTTCTTCTTTTGGTCCCATTTCACCTACGAGAATTGTTCTTTTTTGGTCCCATTTCACCTACGAGAATTGTTCTTTTTTGTCCCATTTCACCAACACACCATTCCCGTTTTGCTTACACAGTGTACACTGTTTAATTCTCAATCTGTCTTCCGA
>JADBJO010001841.1:145000-150000 GCA_016801955.1 Conus betulinus
GGATGACACATTACACATAGCATGCACCCTGCGTGAGAAATGGAAGAATAAAGGGAGGTCAGGAAACTGAGTGAACGAAATTGACTGGATCACAAGGGAAACCCTAGTGGTAGAGCGCCGGACTCGTAATCTTGGGATTGCGGGTTCGAATCTCCGCTGGGCCGTTTCGGTACAGAGGGATTTTTCCCTCGGAGTTAACATTGGTTCTGACTCCATTTCCCATAGAGTTCTTCGAATGAGACTATAAACCGAGGTTCCGTGTGTGAACGCACGCATACCGTCTTGCACACACGTAAATCCCATCACCAACTTTTAGAAGAGAAGGCCAAATTGGCCATAGGTATGGATGACACGTTACACATAGCATGCACCTTCTCCGAAGATGGAGTATGGCTGCCTTAATGGCGGGATAAAAATGGTCATACACACAAAACTCCACTCCCTTTGTTGGGTAGATGGAATTAATCCTTGCCTGTCTATACAGGGAGTGTACGCAGGAGTATCAGCCTGCGTACACAAGAAAAAACAAAAAAAACAAAAAAAACAAAAAAAAAAACAAACAAACAACAAAAAACCAGGGGAAACGACTGAATGAAGCGCCAGCTGGCAGCTCGTCAGTCGGCACTACCCAGGTAGGCAGCCCGTTGTGTAAACGAGTGTGGATTGTAAGGCGCCTACAGCTTGGTCTCTAGCCAAGGATAGGCGCTATATAAGCATTCATAATAATAATAATAATAACAATGATGAAAATAATCACTCGCACGCGCAAGGATGCGGAACGCCTCACGGGAAGAAGTGCGACCGCCCTGCCCGACATCGGGTAAGAGATGGACCGAAAAGCATGGCAATAGAGTGTCAACAAGTACTTGCCGAGCGTTTTAGGCTGCTGGTGTACCGAGCACACCCGGCGGCCACATTCTTCTTGGTAATTGTTTTACAGGAAAGAACCGATGCGTTGATTGTGGGTGTAAATCCTTTTTTCGCAAAACAGTATAATTTGAAGACAGGCCCGCAGTCAAACGGCCAAAGCGTTCGACTGTGGGAGCTCAAAGTCCCCAAGTGCAGATCACGAGCGAGGTCAGGTCCTGTTTGAAAAACTCTCTCTCTCTCTCTCTCTCTCTCTCTCTCTCTCTCTCTCTCAACGAAGCAGTAAGTAGATTCGTGTGAATCGGTTCAGGAAAGTTCAAGGAAGAGGAGGAGGACGTTTTGCTTCAATTTTCATAAAGCTCACTCTGATAAAATCTCTACGAGTTCACCGCCCCTCTAGCTGTTAGACAATGGAAGTGAAACCGTAATCTTGTTTGTTTGTTTTTTCTTTCTTTTTCTTTACAATGTAGAATGCATTTTTTTTAAGTTGCTCCTCGATCAATCAGTGGACATTACACATATTATATAAGGGGTCAATCAAACCTGTGGTTGAAGCAATGAACTTGGTTTTAGATTAGTCTATTAATTAATGACTTGGCTGAACCTAAATTTGAGTCTTTTTTTAGTTTTAGCTTCAGTTTAGTTTCATCCAACAGCCATCTTTCGCCGAATATGAAAAGATAACGGGTTTCTCGTTCTTCGTTTTCACTGTCCTAAATGTTGTTTGTTTTTGCCTGAAGAAGACTCACGAGATCGAAATGCATTGTGTTTTGTCCTGTAATCTGTTTGTCTGTGTCTGTATTTAAGGCGGTTACAACCCCCTTTTCTTTCTGAATTTTGTTTCATTTTTCGGCCTCAGTCACTTCGTTTCGAAATCAAATTTTAGTGTCGGCGTTTTAATTTTTTGCACAGAGTTCCGTTTTTAACTTGCGTGCAGATCGGATTTGGTTTGTGTGGTTGACTGGAGTATAAAGAGCACGACTAGACGTCGACCATCTGCCCTCTCTCCTCAAGCTCTTTCCTTGTTTTTCCCTTTCTGACGTTGATTTCTACTGTTAAAAAAAAAAAAAGTTTCATCCTTCAGCGCAAGATGTAAAATATTCATGTCAACACAATTGCTGAAATTGTGATTACTCATATTCAGCATTCAGTTTAGTTCATTTATGTATTCATGTATGTATGTATGTAGGTACATATGCATGTATGTATGTATTTATCTATTTATTCATTTTTTTAAGTACTGACATCAAGAGAGTGAAAATATGGTCGACAGTTTAATAACCTTTTCAAAGAAAAATTGGCTTGATAATCATATTTCATATCGTTCCACTCTAGGCATTCTTGTAATCTATTAGCAATACTAATCCCAAACAGTTTACAACACACATTGTTTAAAGAAGTTCCGTTTTAACAGTCGGGATTGTTAGCATCACCCTTCTTTAAAAAAAACAAAAACAAAAACTATCGATTCAGTGCCGCTGTCGGGATCGACACCATCATGAAAATGTCTATCAAACAGTTCTGAAAGTAAATGCATGACCCGTTAAGAACCTTAAAAAAAGTCAATGCAGAAATTTATGTAAATGTATGACCTGTTCGGAAGAGTTTTCTTTAGAATTCACCAGAGCCATCTATGTCGGCTGCTTTGTGGTGGTTCATTCTCCCTAAATGCTAATGATATTTCTTCTTTAGTGATAGGACGGTTCATATAACACCATCATTATCATTTATGATTTCACTATTTGCTTTTTTTCAACACTACACGGTAATAAAGTTTGAAAACGTTTAAACCATACATTAACTTTAATATCACCCCCAAGTAGTTTCCGTTTCAGTGATGTCTTATGAAAAGTTTCCCAAAAACATTTCTGACATTTTACAGATGCATCAAGCTTATCCAGGAAAAGGTTGGTTGAATTCCTTTTCTTTCTCTCTTTAATAATGTACATATGCCTGCCTATCAACTGAATATGTATCCATATCAGCTTCGCTAGGAATACGACGACAAATTCGTAACCATTTTCTTCCCTTTCTGTAACGTGAGCGCACACTTGAGATCAAACCAATTTTAATCTTTTCTATTACTATCAACACACACCTTTCTTTTCATACCATCGTCACTTACTTTTACACAATTACTGAATATATTTAGTGCATCATTTACATTAACATCTAATAAACTTATTGCAATATTAATGTTTGTGGAAAATATTCTCGCTATACATAGTATCGCAGAAAAGACTGGCATACTCAGTATTCCACAGAAATCTCTCTGAAGCAAAATTATGCTATTGTAAACTGACACCAAATACAATTCGTAATAATACAGGCAGATTGTCGGATTCTATACGTCCCAACATATTTAGATTATATGATATCAATGAAATACATGAAAGAGAATTTCAATTGAGAAAATGAAATAATCAGTAACACTGCATTTAAAATCGGAAGTATTATATTAACCATCAAGCCTTCGCACATTCCATCGAGAATACACAAATCTAAGGCCTTGCAAACATTCAATAATAATTTCCCATTATCATTCACAACGCTGTCATCAGAACGATGATTAATCCAAGAGACTGGCAATGGTGCAGATCATCAGAAATTTTTTTCTCTAGAAAACGAATTTGAGAAATGTAGATGTCCTGTGATCTTTATCACTATTCAAACTGGTACAAACATCTTTTGCTAATGAACAATCAGCCAAACAATCTTCATGCAAACCAGTTCTAGTATCAATGTCTGAAAGAGCATAAAAGAAAATACTTTGCTGATGCATATGTCCAAAAGTAAAATACATCCTTACCCATTTCAAATAGCTTTTCATCAATCAAAATACCCAGAAGTTTGAAAAGACACATCGATGGATTGAACGGGAAGTAGTTCATTTCTAATTAAGCAAACTATCCCGCCCTGTGGCCTCCCTTGTTTTACTAATTCAATATCGAATGAATTCTATTCGGAAAGATGTTAGAAGGGCATTCTTCCAGAAACGTTTTTCACTACATGGACGAAATAAAATTCGTAAAGGAAACTACCAAAATCGGATTCTTGTAGACAATAGACTTTTCATAATCCATGTCATTCTGAGAAATTTCCATGAATGCAAATTTATCATTTTACGCAGAAATGTATTTCTTCTGTTATTAGGATGACCATTTCCGTGGTACATATAAGACTCAATGTTCACTTGACTTTTTTGTTGTTGTTGTACGTTGACACACGTGCTACACCAAGAATTGTGTTTCCTGGAGGTTTTATCTTTAATTCCACGACTTTTCCATGACTTGGGGCCAAACTTCAGTGACTTTCCAGTCCTGGAAGATAACTCTTTTGAATGTCATGATTTTTCCAGGATTTCTATGACCTAATAGACCTGAGACCTTCCCCGAAGATGGAGTATGGCTGCCTTAACGGGGGGACAAAAAACGGTCATACACACAAAACTCCACTGCCTGTCTATACAGGCAGTGTCCACAGGAGTATCAGCCTGCGTACGCAGAAAGAAAGAGAAGGACCTGATAGCCCAGTGAGGCTCCCTTGCGTTGAAGATCAGGAACTGCGGTTTGTGTGCCAGTCTCTGAGGTTTTCAAGTTCCATGCTCAATCAATGGTCATGAACTTTACAGAATTCGACGTGTGTGTGTGTGTGTGTGTGTGTGTGTGTGTGTGTGTGTGTGCGTGCGTGCGTGCGTGCGTGCGTGCGTGAGAGAGAGAGAGAGAAGAGGGAGTTTTAACTCAACAGTTTTCGAGTTTTTTCCACACTTTTTGAGCAATGAATATGCAACAAATACCCGAATTTCTTTTTTTTTTCTCGGTAAATGTGTATGTTTATGTTTGTTTTTAATGAACTCTTGCTTTAATACAAAACATATCTTTTAAGACGTGATAATCACCACAAAAAACAAAAACAACTTTGATCACCGGTAATCATAAAAAAAAATCAAGGGAGAGAACTTCGATTCATCGTCTGTACAAAAGGAGGAAAAGAAAAGGAAGTCCACTGTGTATATGTTCCGAAGATGTAGAGGGAGAGGATCGCTATCACACTGTCTGTCTTTGTCGAGTCCTGTTGGCTCATGCAGGTTCTAAACCACTTGCACGCAAGAGCATTGTACAACTGGGCCGCCC
>JADBJO010001841.1:155000-160000 GCA_016801955.1 Conus betulinus
CGAGGAGGAAGAGGATGTTTACGATGTTACTGTGTGACGTTGCGTTAGCCATGCGTTAGTAGGCCTGTGCTCTTGCTGTGTCCTGTGATCAGAGGGCTGAGAGACACGCCTGTATCAGTCTCTGCTAACCTTGCAATGCTTTCGGCCACATTTTGTTCCGTTCATTTTGACTGTTTGTTGTTGTTGCTGTTGTCGTTGTTCAGGTGCCGAATCGAAATCTGCCGAGTCATCATCATTTAGGTATATAATCATTTTACCTTGTGCTCTTAGATCACTGAATGGTGCGAGTGTACCAGCCTGACTGATCAAAAGCGGTGTATTCACAGTATGGCGACAGTGTTTTCCACTGCCGACATGAATATGTAAGATTCCGGTGCTGAGTATCAACAAAAGTAACGTTCTGCCTTGGGGTCATATTGTGCATCAAAGTGTCGGTACAAGATGTCATTGTGTGGCATTTTGTACTGGTGATCACATTTCCTACCACAGTATCAGTATAAAATGTAATTGCGTGGAATTTTGTCAGGACAAGATGTGATCGTGTGGCATTTTTTTTTTTTTTTTCAGGGGATCACATTTCGTACCAGTCTCAGTACAAAATGTAACCGTGTGGCATTTTCCCCGGGGGGAGGGGTCACATTTCGTACCACAGTATCAGTACAAAACGTCATTATGAGGCATTTTATATCTGGGTCACATTTTGCGCTGCAACAGACCTCCCTGGCCAGTTCCACCCCAACGAAGACACCCACTGCTTTCTTGCGGCGGCAGGGAAAGGCACGCTTTTGAGGCGGAGGGCCGTCCAGACACAGGCCGTGAATAGATAAACAGCTAGATACCACCTGCCACAATGGCCGGTCCTGATCGGGTTCTCGTGTTGTCAGCTCCGCGCTTGTCCCAGGTGTCAGGTCAGTGAGCTCGGGCGGCGCTCATCTACTGCGGCTCTTTTATGTGGCCCTGAAGGCTGCGCGGCCACACCTCTTCTCCCTCCCTGCTCCCTCGCCACTGCCTGAGGCTTTGGTCCTCGTCTGTCGGCGGACAGAGGAGGGGTATCTCAGTTTTGTTTTACTCTGTCCAAGTGCCGCGGGCGGTGCTGCGATACATCTTCGGTGAGCTACATTCTGACGACAATGAGAACAATCATCAACACGCCTGGATGTCTATATCCGTACATTTAACCATAGCCATTTGAGGAAAAAAAAAAACGAATAAAAATAAAAGCCACACACACACACACACACACACGCACACACGTGCATACAAACTTTCTGTAAACAATGGTGCTGTTGGTGATTCTCTACCATTTAATCCGGTACCTCAAAATTTCAACATTCAAGATTTAAAAAAAAAAAAAAGAAAGAAAAAAAAAAAAAAAACAAAACAAAAAAAAAACTCATGCAGCATTAGCAGCCAGGCATTGTGAATCAAGTGGATCTATTCCCTACTGGCAGGAAGGATTCAGAACTGTATTCTCTGGAGACAATCATGGGTCAGTGATACCATATCCAGCGTCCTCCTTCGCCCGAGGGGACATGTTGGGGAAATGACAGGGCTAATGCCACCAATCCTCCAGGTGAATTGAGCGGTATGGATTACATCTCTGGCACAACCCAACTGATGCAAAAAGCTGAAACAGACGGATACCACCCAGAATGCCGACCTCGCTGAAAAAATGTCCACGCCGACCACCACACTGATGTGCTGCCTGTCTGCCTGCCTGCAGGAAATGAACTTCACTGGAGGAGGCGAGTTAAGAAACAGACAGGTGTTGAACAGATAAACAGGTTGATAAAGACTGCCGCAATGGCCGACCCAGCTCGGGTTCTCGTCTCATCAGCTCCGTGCTTGTCGCATGTGTCAGATCCGTCAGAAAAGATCAGTTCGTTTGGTGGATGTTCTTTTGGTGTCGGTAAGACAGCGCGGTTCCTGCGCTTGGTGCTTGTTCTTATCTGCTCGTGGTGACTGTGAGGATCTCGCATGTCTCGTCTCTTCCGCTAGCGCTGGGGGGTACAATTGTGAGTGGATTAATCTACACGTGATATGCCTGTGTGGGCGCACCTTGAGTCTTTCTGATGCAAATGGCATGCCATGGCGCTACTGCTACTGCCCTTTCTGAGTATTATCGCGTTTTCCACCTTCAAGTTGATTGATAAATTTCACCAGAAATCATTTGTCTTTCTTCTTTTTTTGTTTTCAATCTTGTATGCAGTTTTCCACAGAAACCATGAAAGCATGGAGGAAGTAGGAGGGAGGTCAACCGTTGCAATGCTTCATTATGATGAATTGAGATGTTATATAAATGAAGGAATTGTACTCCCACCCCCTTTTTCCAGGGTTTAGACAGCACATACAGATGTAGTGAAAGATAGCTTGGAGAACAAATGTATCACTCATCTAGACTCTTTATATAACAAAAAAAATATATATATAATCCCTCTGAACGATTCTGAGCTCCAAAGAATACAAGCAAAAGATAAAAAAGAATAGCAGTTCTTCTATTGTTACTGATAATGATATGTTGCTTTCTATTTGTTGTTGTCGTTTCCCTTTACTGCTGAGGTTTTTCTTTGTGATGTATTCATTTTTCTTGCTAAAAACGGGGTTAAGCAGGGGACGGGTGGTTGGGTGGGGTGCAAAGACCATCAGTATAGACATCTCATTTGATTTTAAAGAAATCATCTGACACTTGTCATCTCCAGCAGTATCCTTGCGCTGCCACAGTTACTAGCATCTGCAGCAACCACGACAGTACTGTGACAACGCTAACAGTCGAAAGAAAAAAGTAAACACACACACACATACACATGCGCGCGCGCGCGCACACACACACACACACACACACACACGCACACACACACACGCACGCACGCACGCACGCGCGCGCGCGCGAGCGCGCGCGCGCGCGCACACACACACACACACACATTACCGATCGCTAGTAATAATATCGAAGAATTGCTATTCGTCATACATTATTCGAAATATCAGTCAAAAGGGTCCTGCATAAGAAAACCAATGAATCAACATTTTCGACTGTCGACGGATGATTTTCGCAGTGCATTTTTTAAATTTTGAATTTATGTCTTTTAACTCGATAACAAGACACCAACTGTGAAAAAGCGTCCGTGATTTTCCATCTGTACTCACCAGTGGCAGTCCTCATTCACTGACACTGGGCAGCGCATCAGGAACCCACCACAGGCACACAGGGTGGCGAGGAAATCTCCACAAGAGCAGGGCATGAAGGGCTACAGACTTTCAGACACCGATTTCCCCATTGAAAATGTTCCAATTTGGTCTGCACTTTTTTTTTTAATGATACATTCCTGCATTGACCAGGACTGAGGTACACACACCTATGAAGCAGGTTAGGATATTTGTGCACAATTCATAGAGATGTGTAACATTCGTGGATGAAACTCGATTGTGTGGTTCTAGTTTTTTTTTTTTTCATTTGAGTCCATAACATACTTAAATAGTCCAGCAGCAGCTGGACTGGGGAAAAAAATTCCAAGAAATGTCTGCCTATGGCAGGCCTAAACACGTGGCTTTCCAGCCGTGGTCTGTAATCCTATCCCTTGAAATTCTAAACATGCAACGCGAAATTGTTTGAACAATATGAGCCAACTCCCTGAAAAACTCTTACTCCAAAGAGGGACGCATATCCAAGCTGCCTGTTGCTCTGGCAACGTTTGGTTTGTCTACAGTCTAAAGGAGCAGGGCAGCAGAGCTCATATTGTCAAATTCGCAGCATGAATTCAGTGGTATGAATCACATCTCTGCCATGACCAGAGTGAGGCAACATCCACAACAGACGGATACCACACCCAGTTTGCCATACTGAGCTGCTGTGTCATTGCCCGCAGGATATGAACATGACTGGGGACTTAAGGGCAGACAGGCGCGGAATAGATGAACAGGTTGATAAAGACTGCCACAATGGCCGACCCCGATCGGGTTCTCGTCGTCTCATCGGCCACGTGCTTGTCGCATGTGTCAGATCCGTCAACATAAATTAGGTCATCAGGTGATGTTCTTTCATGTGTCGCTACCATTGCGCCGTCCTTGTTCTCGTTTTTCTTTGTTGCTTGTTTCTTATCTGTTTGTGTCCTGAAGGGGATTTTGCATGCTTTTTTTTCTCTCTACCGTGCAGTGAATGTTGGTGAGCAGCCCTTGCTCCAACAATAATGAAAGCAATTACTGACACATGGTAATATAGTCTAACACTAAACACTTGCACCTGTGAGAAAAGACCCCCCCCCCCCCCCCCCCCCCCCGCCCCCTTTTCCCCTCCCTCCCCTGACACACACGCTTATTTCTGGGTTATATCATAGTGCGATTTTAAATGGAATGAAGCAGAAGATCATCTTGCAGAACTTGGGAGTGCACAGGCATAGGCCTGCAAAAAAGATTACACCAGAATATTCCAAACATCGGAATATTTGCATGCAAAACATTCTTGTGAAAAGTCTGAATCATTGCCATTCGCCAAAGATGTTCAATTAACAAACACAAGGAACGCTCCATTCTTACTCGATGTTAAGTACACTGCTAAATCACTTACTAATCTCTCTCTCTCTCTCTCTCTCTCTCTCTCTCTCTCTCTCTCTGTATATCTTTGCCTGTCTTTCTGTGTGTCTACGTGTCTGTATGTCTCTCCCTGTCTCCCACCCTCTCTCTCTAAGTCAGTAAGACAACAGCATAAAACCTACAATTATATACTACTCATATTCTTTAAGCCTTTTTCTCCATCTCATCTTCCCCGCTGTCTCAGAGAATTTCCTCCCACACTGGTCATTCCAGCTCCCCCATCTGCAGCGACACAATGGCGGGGGGGGAGAGGGGCTGCTAGCATTGCATGGAATTTTTCGGCATTAAATTTACCATAAAGCAACCACCCAGAGGAGACACTGCACTGTTACTAATTCACTTTGTGCTATTCAGTGGCGCCTGCCTTGGCTCAACATACGCAGGAACATTGCAGAAGTCATAACTTACAA
>JADBJO010001841.1:165000-177500 GCA_016801955.1 Conus betulinus
CTGGCGTCAACCAGGCCCGAGAGATACAGACACCTGCAGTGTTGGTCAGGAAATTTGAGCAACACTCTCAGAAACGCATCCATTAAGTGGATGAAACTCGACTGTGTGGTCCCAGTCTTCCCAACTGAGTCCGCAGCAAACTCAACTCTGGGTAGGAGCCGGTCGGGGCAGAAAAACCCACATGACTTCTGATGGGATTCGAACCCACGACCTCCCAGCCGGGAGTCCGCGACGCTAACCACTTCGCCACGGCGGCTGGTCTTTTGTATCTTTATTAATGTACAGCAATTTCCAAATGCCAAGTCTGATTTTTAAAAAATCTCTTAAGATGCCCGTCAAGATTTAAAATCAAGTGCATTTTATCAACAGCTGTTGAAAGAAACGTTTTAAATAAACTGACTCTCTTAACATGAAAATTTCATTCACGTCATCTACAAAGTACCAATCTTTCTTTGAAGTCAGCAAGAAATTGATTTACCCCCTCAACGGTTCAGCCATGCGTGGTCGAAACTAAACGTGCACAATTTACAACGATATCTGACGCCCGGTTTGCCTTTCACCTCGCTGAAATTTTGACGTATACATTCTTGTCAACTTTATCCGATATTGCCAACACGTTACAGCAGAATTTATGTGCATCGCATAACATTTGTCTCTCCAAATATCAAATTATTTGATATTTGCATTCAAAATTTCAAAAACTCTTTTAGAGCAAAAAGCTGTATCTTTTCACAGTAGCGAGTTGCTCTGCAAGGTTAACACTATGTAGCTCCTTATTGTGCAATTATATGTGTGTATGCGTATGTGTAGGTATACTATAGAGGTTAGGTATACTATGAAGAAGTTTTTGTAAATCCGCTAAACATCAAAACACAAAAAATTACCAAAAAAATTGCAAAAATCTCAACCTGGGGAACGTCCCCCTAAGCCAAAGACAGCGTCAGCGACATTGCTGCTAATTCCCACTGTCTCCAAGCCGCTCGATCTCCTTGGTGATCCCTTGCAGAGTACGCAAACTCACAAAGCAAAATGGCGACGACTGTGATTCCAGTCTGTTTGCTGTTGGAATAAAGCCCCAGCCTTTGTCAGGGCTTCGACAGCTGATCGCACTCTTCCCTGGCAAGCTACGTGACACTGGACAGCGCAGATAGAAAGTGCAGTTAGCAAGTCTAGCAAATGCTTGGGCTGTGGTACACGTGGTGAATTTTCATCATCAATGAGCCGTCCTGACGTGGTGGTCATCCCATCACGTCGGGGATTTCCACACGGAAGGTCTTAGGTCCGATTCTCATCAGAGCAATTTATTTGTAGGATTTTTTCAGCCCAGAATGGCTCTTACCCGGAGCCGAGTTTGCCATGGGCTCAACTGAGGAGACGCAGTCGAGTTTCCGCAACTTTAATGGGTGCGTCTCTGAGACTGTTGCTGAAATTTTCTGATTTATACTGCAGGTGTCTGTATCTTTCTGGTCTCATTCATACCAGGCTGTGTTCTGGAAGCAAGCGTAGACTTCAGCTGTGTCGTGCAGTCTCAGATCGGCCCTTCGTGCTCTGTTTTTGTGCTGACCTTGGTTTCGATTTCCTCATCAGGTCTATCTCTTTCATAAGTACGTGTATCGGTCGCCGATGTCAGTATATTCATGGGGACTGTTGCTGAAAGGACACACTGGCGCCCTCTTGAGGGAGACACTCACGCTGGCTCTGCGATGAAGCAATTTTGTAGTTAGTGAAGTGCTTAGCAGCTGGTGTCCTGCGCATGTTGGATCAGAGCAGGCACCACTGAACACCACTGAAATGACTCGGCAGCAGTGCAGTGTCTCCTCCTCTGGTAGGATGCCTTATGACGGTTCGATATTGTCTGCTCTTTGTGGATTGCCTGTGCTAGAGATGCGGCGGTTCTAGCCTGAGCGTGGCTGTGAATGGAAAGCTGGAATGCAATTGAAGTGGAACAGAAGATATGACCCCCTCCCCTCCAACAACAACAACAACAACAACAACAATCATCATGACCACCTCCATCCACACACTATCACAGCCGTGATACAACCCATGTGGTCTTTGTGAACCTAGAACAACATGATTTGACTTACTGTTCCCTAGTCGCTCTGGTCTCGCCACTCTGAACAGAAACACGCAGCACCAGGAACAAAGCGGGAGTGAGAAGACAAGAGTGTTTCTGGGTAAACAGGTCGATGGAATCTGGCACGAAGATCGGCTCCAGTCAAGCGTTGTTCTTCTATTCGTAGGTCTTGGTCCTCGTGTCGGGTCAGTCAACATAGGAAAGCTTGCCCTGATGGTGTCCCCAGTTATTGTCGGTTTCTTGTTTGCTCACCCAATTGTCATAGACTGGTACTCTATCTGAATGATGACAAATGCAGCAATCTACTGACCCTCACCGTGTTTCGTCCAAGAAAAATGAAACACCTGATTAGTTCGTACACCGCTCACTTTCCCGTCTGCTCTGTATTGCTGCTGATGATTTTCTTTCAAATTAAGTGCTAACTTTGCGTGACTCAAAACAGTGTGTGTGTGTGTGTGTGTGTGTGTGTGTGTGTGTGTGTGTGTGTGTGTGTGTGTGTGTGCGCGCGTGCATGAGAGTTCGTGTGTGTTTGTGCGTGCGCATGCGTGTATTTGTTTGTTTGTTTGTTTGCTTGTTTGCGCGCGCATGTGTGTGTGTGTGTGTGTGTGTGTGTGTGTGTGTGTGTGTGTGTGTGTGTGTGTGAGAGAGAGAGAGAGAGAGAGAGAGAGAGAGTTATTTTAACTCTTGTGTTAACCTTTACCAGGAGAAAGACACCCTTCCCAAGCTGAAAATCCTCCATAGTTACGTAGCGCTGACGTCGTATTTTGTTCCGGAAATGTCGTCATAAGGCGGAAGCATTGTGACGGACACTAGGAGGGGGAAAATGCAGGACGTGTGACATAGCCATTTGACGTGCACCTTTCCATGGATGGCGTTATTGTGGCAAGCCTGTTGTGGCAACGGGAAAACGAGGAAGAGAAGGGTGTGAGTGGGGTGTGTGTAGGAATGCTGGAACGGTAGGGAGGGGGGGGGGGGGGGAGCAGGAGACGGAGTTGGGGTGGAGGTCATGTGACAGGCCCTTCATCCCATATTTGTGCCCCAGGACAATAAACAGTACAATGGTGCTGATGGAGAAACCCGGTCACGCTTTGACCAGTATGTGTGTGTGTGTGTGTGTGTGTGTGTGTGTGTGTGTGTGTGTGTGTGCTTGCACCCCCAACATCTTCAAGCGGTGCTCAAGAGTCTGCAGAGTTTTATATATATGCAGTTGAAACATCAACCTTTATGCTCCATTAAAAAAAATCCCAGCATGCTGCCCAATCCGCCTTCACACACACACACACACACACACACACACACACACACACACACACACACAGCGCGCGCACACGCATGGACACACACACATCATGTAAACTTACAAGAGAGAGAGAGACAACAGACACAGACAGACAGACAATAAAGAACAGATGGAGACTGACAAAGTGCGAGCTGCAGTGATATACATACACAATATGAGGTAAAATCCATGCAGGGAATCATTCTTTTTCTTCTTCATCAACCACGAATCGCTGGAACAGAGAGGGACAGTGGCCTCCTCCACAAGAACTTCAGAAAAAGAAAGCGAGAAGGCCAGCGGAAGGGCAGAAATCAGGGAGTGGGAAGGGCAGAAAATAGCCAAGGAGAATTCTGGAAAAAACCAAGAGGAGATGGTTGGTAGAACGGGGGCGGGGGGGGGGGGGGGAGTGGACAGGGGTGGTGTGGGAGTGATAGAGTTATGGGGAAAAGGATTACAGAGAGAGAGAGAGAGAGAGAGAGAGACAGAGAGAGAGAGAGACAGAGACAGAAAAGAGAGAGAGGGGCATGGAACATCATCAAGGCGTTTTAATGGAAACCCCTTGTGTGCGGTAGGATGGCCCCCACAGCACACTGCACAAAGACCTGGACGCCGATAATTGCGGTGAGAACCCGAGGAGGCCCCGTCTGCACTGGGCCATTGAGGAGGAAATGAATTTCAATTGTCCTGGCAGCTCCAGGCAGCGTCTTCCTCGCCACGCGCTCCCCCCACACCACCCGCGCCTCTCTGATTGGGTTTCTGCAGCCCGCCTTGCAACTCGTGCGCCAGACTTTTCTGCCTGCAATCCGTTCTCTTCGCGCTTTTCTCGCCCTCCTCCCGTTCCCTTCCCTGCACCCCCATGCTCCTCACCTCCTCTTTCCCAACCCGTTTTGCCTCCTCATTCCTCCGGCAACTGAGCACTACCCAACTCATTACCGACTCATTAAAAATAAAAAGGTTGAGGAATTCGGTGGTTTTCGATACGTTTGTTAGGGGTCAGCCATTATTGGGGCTGTGATCATTTTTATCTGGAAAGCAACCTAATCAGTAAGTGTTGCCTGTAATTTGTAGGATGAGGGAGAAGGAAAGTGGGGCTGGGGTGTGGGATGGGGGAAGTATGCAGGAGGGGGAGGGGGGGGGGGGGGGGGGGGGCTTAGAAGGAAAGGAGGAGGAAGCCAAGTTTTATACAATGTTCCGCAGAAAAAACAAAACAGTCAAGTTACATGAACAGCTGCAGCTTAAGCTCTGTATCTTCAGGTGTAATTTAAAACATCTGTGAGAGTCTATTTTCGATATCAGTATCACATCAGAAAGACCTTCCCTCTCTCTCATCTCTGTCTCTCTCTTCTTTATTCTCACAAACGCACACAGAGCGTGCGCGCGCACACACACACACACACACACACACACAGAGACACACACGCATGCACGCACGCACACACACACACACACATGCACACACACACACACACACACACACACACACACACACACACACACACCATATAGACACACGCACAGAGCACTGTTCTTTGATCACGTCTTCCAAATGTCATATATATCCCAACGAATCCAGCTTCCTTTTTCACTTCGCTCCCACTCTCTAGCTTTATTCGTTTGCCAGTCAAAAGTCACCTAGTCAGTTCTGGATGGTATCCTGCCTCTTCACAATAAACTCAGATTGATAATTTGATCATTTTCAATAGCATGGGAAAAAAAGGGAAGCTAAAGAGCAGAAGGAAAAATGAGACTATGACAAAGGAATGAAAAACTAACAAAACATATGAGGAATTACAAAGTGCGGAAATGGATACTGTATGAGAGAGAGAGAGAGAGAGAGAGAGAGAGAGAGAGAGAGAGAGAGAGAGAGAGAGAGAGAGAGAGAGAGAGAGAGAGAGAGAGAGAGAGAGAGAGAGAAATGTTAAATATAGAAACATTTGATCATGTATTGGTTTGAAAAAAGATGCGCTTGCTACTCTGATATCTTTGAGATTTTAAAGCCCTGAGCCAAATGATTGTCAAACTATCAAATTGGTAGCCTTGCAAAGATGTTTTCTTTAAAAAAAAAAAAACCCCACTGTTTTCGCTTACGTTGTTTGATGTTCTGGTGCCCTCTGACTCAGAGCAATCCATGAACATTGTGGTAAAGAGTTTGGAAAATACAATTGGACACTTTGTTTTATGCCATTGCAATTTCACACATCACTGATGCAGTGGCAATGCAATGTATGTGAATTTTTACCTTGTTTTTCAGAACTTTTATATATATTTTTTTTTCAATGAGATCAGGATAGAATGGATTGCTGTTGCTTCCACTGTTCCGTTTCACGGGACTTGTCGAGTTGTGAAAGGGAGGTGTTGTCTTCTTATAGGGGCAGTCGCTTGTACTAAATGATAGCTGAACACAAGCATGGAGACAGTCTTTTAGCACCTGAATGTAATTCCTAGATTTCAGTGTTCTTTGCACGAAGACATCACCCACACCAAAGTATAAAACACAGCTCCACGCCATAACATTCATTCTGATTGCTTGTTTTCTGTGGACTTGCTACATACTGCTAGCTGCTGTGTCCCTGTTTATTTCAGATCAATCGTCATTTCATCACTGAATAAGACATACATCCTATGATCAATTACAATCCAATGCGATCTTGTGTGACCGCTGTTTTACCTGAGCTTTTCGTTCACCCTTCTGATCACAGTCAGATTCTTGTTTTGAAACCAGTCAAATGGGGGCTGGAATAGCTCAGTGGTAGAGCGCTGGACTCATAATCTTGGGGTTGCGGGTTCGAATCTCAGCCAGGCCGTTTCTGTACAGGGGGATTTTCCCCTCGGAGTTGATATTGGATCTGACTCCATTTCGCTTACAGCCCTTCGAATGAGACTATAAACCGAGGTTCCGTGTGTGAATGCACGCATAACATCTTTCACATACGTAAAATCCCATCACTGACTTTCGGAAGAGAAGGCCAGTTTGGCCATTGGTATGGATGACACGTAACACATAGCATGCACCTTCCCGAAGCTGGAGTATGGCTGCCTTAATGGCTGGATGAAAACGGTCATACACGCAAAACTCCACTCCCTTTGTTGGATAGACGACATTAATCCTTGCCTTTCTATACAGGGGGGGTGTCTGCAGGAGTATCAGCCTGCGTACGCAGAAGAAGAAGATGAAACCAGTCGAATGAAGTTTCCTTCGCACAGACCTCTATGAACAGTCTGAAGCAGTCAGTGTAACATTCATCAGTTATGTCTTTTTCAGTCTTCACGTGCTCCACAGCAATGAGTCAAAAAGCGTGGAAGGAGCACAGTCACTGATTTGCAATGTAGGATCACAACCTGAGTTTTGAATCTGGTTTTTGCGCTGTTTCACTCTGAAGGAATCGTCCCAGAACTTTCTTGATAGCACGTTAAGGTATGTGGTGCATTCTTGCAGTATTTCTGTTCACCAAATTACGACATGATCAACTTTATTGTAGTCACTTAGATACTTACCCCGCTTTCTCAAGGTTACAAATAGAAAAAAAAAACAACAACATAATTTGCTGTAGTTATTGACGTCTGCTTTCTCCCGCATCCCTCCCCCCATTCAAATCTATTGCAATTTTTTTTTTCCCCTTTTCCCGTGCATGTACCACCTGTAGCAACAAGAAACCGACAACAGTACCAAAAATACCTCAGACAATTCTATGTTCTCTGCACTCTGTCATGATGAGTATGACGCGAGTTTGGCACGAGGTTTTAGGAGCATGCGACTCCCCATATCGAAAATGCATGACTGAAAGGTTTACAAGCGACCACTTCACACGCAGAGAGGAGAACACACACACACACACACACACACACACACACACGCACGCACGCACGCACGCACGCACGCACGCACACGCACACACACACACACACACGCACGCATGCACACACACACACACACACACACACACACACACACACACACACACACACACAAGCAGACACACGCAAACACAGTCGACCTTTTCCACCAACGTAAGCAGATTATTCAGTCGATGTTTTTCTTCTTTTTTTTTTTTTCTCCCCTCCCACCTGCCGCAAGCAGATTAGTTGTGACTCCGAAGGTTCAACGTCAGTCAAATAGGTGCTTATCCAACCATTTTTCCTCCAACTGTTAAAAGTAGATGCGTTCTACCATCAGGGATGATGTTTCTGCACGACGCCAGTGTGCATGTTTTTCTTCTTTTTTTTTTTTGTACTAACCATCCCACCTGCCCACAATGGTCCACTGTGCCTCGAATGATGGAATGGAATCGAAGGTATGTGTAAAATTCTTTTGCACGTATTCGTGCAAAAAAAAAAAAACTCAATTTGAAGTCTTATGTCAAGGGGGGGGGTAAATTGAAATTTGCATAGTGTTGTCAGTTCCTGTTTGCATAGAGGTCAACTCCAGTTTGCACAAATGTTAACTCCACTTTGCACAAATGTCACTTCAGTTTGCACAGATGTTAACTCCAGTTTACACAAATGTCAGCTCCAGTTTGCATAGATATCAACTCCCGTTGCACAAATGTCAACTCCAGTTTGCACAGATGTCACGTCAGTTTGCATAGATATCAACTCTAAATTGCACAAATGTCACTTCAGTTTGCATAGACATTAATTCCAGTTTGCACAGATGTCAGCTCCAGTTTGCACAGATGTCAAATTCAGCTTGCATACATGTCAATTCCAATTTGCATACATGTCAACTTCAGTTTGCACAGATATCAACTCCAGTTTGCACAAATGTCACTTCAGTTTGCATAGCTACCAACTCCAGTTTGTACAGATGTCAACTCCAGTTTGCACAGATATTAGCTTTAATTTGCACAGATGTCAGTTCCCGTTTGCACAGATGTCGACCCGAGTTTGCACAGATGTCAACTCAAATTAACAAAGAGGTGAACTTTTGTTTGCAGAGATCTCGGCTCCAGTGAGAAAATCCTTTCCCTCATGGTTTATCTGATGCGAGAATCAAACCACGAGCTTTTGAATAGCACTCTGATGCATAGCTGCTGGGCTCAGTAGACCCATGGCACCTATTTTCCATCTCTGGATTCAAAGAACTGATGGCGAGCTTCCATGGTTCATACATTTGCCCTCCCTCTCTTTCAGAACCTTTCCCTTAGCACTTGCACATGACACGTCTTGAGTTGTGACTGATAACACAGCATTAGCCTTCATAAGACTGTATTGTGTACTCACACCCATCAGCTGTGGATCCATTAAAAAAAAAAAGGTGGAGAAGACAGAGAGGAAAAGCAGCGTGTGGCAGCTCTTCACCTAGCCCCCTGCTGCTCCCAAAGCGGAAAGAACACAAACACAAAAATAATCAAACGCTGCACGACCGGTCTTTGCTACCACAGGGAGAAAAGCAAACACACTTGCTGCAGTCTCGCTGTGCATGGTGACAATGATAATTAGAGAACCAATGAGGCAAAGAGAGCGTGAATACGTTGACACCACTCAAGCTACGGCCTTGTGATGGCGTCGTGCTGAGACTTGGGAGTGTGACATGGAAATCCAGTCCACGCTCCTCCTCCACCTATCGTTTTCCCCGTCGACCCCTCCCCCTCCTGGTAACACCAACTATTCCTTCAGTGCGAAAGACTGTGCTACTCTCCGCCGTGAACATTTTCCCCCCTTTTTCAATGAGCAGAATTATTATTTTTTTCCTTATAAAAGTGTACTGTGTTAAGGCGGAGACTGGCAACTTCAGTCTATAAGGAAAGAGTGAAAATGAGAGTCCAGCTGAGGAGGAAATGGCTGGCTCAGTAAAAAGATGTGTGTGTGTTTTTTTTTTTTTTTTGTTTTTTTTTTTCTTTTTCGACGCACAAGGCAAGGTAAAGCTTGCTGTTTTACAAAACCCATCTTGGTCTCTTTTTTGTTTATTATGAAAATAAAATTTTTCATACATTATCGTATCTGCCACGCACGCACGCACGCACGCACGCGCGCGACACACACACACACACACACACACACACACACACACACACACACACACACACACACACACACGCACGCACGCACGCACGCACGCACTCACGCGCGCGCGCGCGCACACACACACACACACACACTATACACACACACACACACACACAGAGCTATAGGAAAGGAAGACAGAGGAAAGGATGGGCTAGGTTTAACAGACATACTACGGTAAAATTTGATAGCTGTTCTGTTTTTTTTCAAAATAAATGATCACAAAATTGCTCAACAACATCAGCGATGGGAATGAAGCAGATGGAAGATCCGAGATCTGAGACATTAGAACATTAAGCGCGAAAACTGTAAAACCCCAAAACACAATTAAAAGAAATAATGCAATCATCCTACGTATACCCCAATGGAGTGATATCGGCAAAGATTTGGAGGCTCTTTGTTTTCCATCTTGCATTTTGCCATAGCACGTCGAGCAGGCTATTGGATTTGATTCGCGCGCACATGTGTGCGTGCGCGCGCGCGCGCGTGCATGTGCGTGTGTGCATAAGAGTATGCAAGGGGTGTGTGTGTGTGTGTGTGTGTGTGTGTGTGTGTGTGTGTGTGTGTGTGTGTGTAATATGATTATAATTATTGTTAGAAGCATCAATATATTTCTTAGATTCGGTCTTTCTATCTTTCCTATGATCTATTTTCTCCTTATTCTCTTTCTTCTTCCTTCTATCTTCCTCTGCTCCTTCTCCTCCTCCTTTATCTCTTCTCCTCCTCTTTCTTCACATTATTACTATATTCATTACTATCATCGTCATCATCATTGATATTACTATTACTACCATAATCATTTTATTTAGCTATTCTCTTATTCATCTCTTTTCGTCCTTTCTGTCATTACTACTATTCCTACAATCGTTTCCTTCACCTTTGTTAGTATTATCACTCTATGATTACACTATCATCATTCTTAACATTAGTAGTAGTAATAGCAATACTATCTGTACTTTATCACATTAGTTGTTTTTAGTATCATTTTAACCATATGTATCCCCTCCCAGCAATCTCGTTTCCAAATTCAAATCTATTTTGCATTCAGTTTGATGAGATCGGTGACTGTTTCTACTTCATTTTGTCTTGAATGGCGTTTGCCTTGCATAGAGAAGGCCAAAGAGGTCGAAATGCGTAGTTTTTTTTTTTTTTAATGTGTTTATTCTTTCGTTTGGTGGCACAGTAACTTTCAATAATCTTCTTTCATTTTCCACCAGCTGTCACCTCACTTCGAAACCAGCTTTTCGGAAGCGTTTCTCTTTGTTCCCCCTTTAGACGGTAAGATGCCATGACACCCTCTCGGGTATTCAGTCTTTGGAGTTCCCTGGATGGTGACTCTTCAGGCCATCCTGCTGCTTGTGCATGTGCGGGAGGTTTGTCAGAAAGGCTTACTTGCTTTCATCATGTGTGGACAACATGCTGTCAGTTTTGTGTGGGCAGCTTGCTGTCTTGGTGTGAGCGGTGTGTGCGGCGAGATTCCTGTTGTATACTCTCCCTTTGCTCGCCAGTTTGCCTTGCCCTTTCCCCCATACACACACACACACACACACACACACACACAGAGGCACTCATCCAGACAGTTCATGATACTCCACTTAGTAGCTGCTTGTGACACCTAAACGTCTGCGACTGATGGCATGACATGCGCCTCCACCAGGCTGTATAGTACACTCTCATCAATCGCCTTGAAATTAAAAAAAAAACAACAACTATAGAGTCGACACAAAAGAAAACTCAAAGAGTTTGACAGCATTGCTTGTGGCACTGTTGTTCCCAAAGAGCTGGAATAACATAGCTAAAGCAAACAAACTTTGCTCGTCAGGTCCTACCAATCACCAAACGCTGGGAATAAGCAAATACTCTCGTTTGAGACTCGCTGTGTTTGGTGTAAGGTGATAATTAGAGAACAAAGGAGACGGAGAACGCGGGAATACGTTGACACCACTCAAGTCACGGCCTTCCGATGGCGCCATGCCGAGACAGGCAGTGTGACACGCAAACCACGTCCGCCCCCTCCCCTCCTCCACCATTCATATCTCCCAGCACCCGCTCTTCCCTCTCTTTCCTCCATCAACCTTCTAAAACACTTTAAGTATTCTATCAATGAAAAAGATTATGCTATTTTCGCCATGAGTTTTTTTTTTTACTATATTGAATTATAGATTTGATGAAGCTTGAAGGCAGACACCGTTTGTGTATGTAAGTGGAGAGACCACAGCTTCAGACGATCTGTGAGGAACAAAACTAGGATGAGAGCCTCTCCACGTGTGAATGGAGTTCAGGAGTACTCCACAAAGTTTTCACAGGGTGGGGAGGTAGCTGGATGGAAATGTGTGTGGTGTGTGTGTGTGTGTGTGTTAGTGTGTTGTTGGTTTGGTTTTCGAGAACAGGAAGCATTGTTTTGTTCTTCTCCAGATCTCCTGCAGGTTTACTTTTCTTTGGGCATGAAAAGACAAAAAAATATTTGCCGAATTTTATGCCATCACACACACACACACACACACACACACACACACACACACACACACACACACACACACACACACACACACACGCAGAGAGATTAATCCACTGACATTTTTATCTTTTGCAGTGCACACTTCTATTACTCGTTTTTTTTCTTCAGTTTTTCTTATACAAGAGTTATGGACAACTGCTTACAACTGAGACTGGATACAGACAACATTACAACACAACTGTGAAGCTCTGGTCTTTTTACCCCCGGCATGCTGATCAACTCCCATCCACACACACACACACACACACACACACACACACACACTCACACACACACACAAACACTGAGAGAGAGAGAGAGAGAGAGAGAGAGAGAGAGAGAGAGAGAGAGAGAGAGAGAGAGAGAGAGAGAGATGCTTAGCATCAGGCAAAATCTTGAACAGGAACGCATCCTTCTCTTGTTCTCAGACACAGACAACTGAAGGGAAGAGGGGCAGTAGTTTCCTCCCTGAGAACTGCAGGATAAGAAACGTGAAGAGGTGAGTCCAGGAGCAGACACTGGGGAAAGGGAAGGGGCATAGTGGCCAGGGAGGGTTTTAGAGGGATCATTGGGAGAGGGTTGGGAGAGTGGGGAGGAGAGTGGATACAAGTGTGAGGGAGTTGAGTTCTAAGAGAAGACCCTTC
>JADBJO010001841.1:182500-185000 GCA_016801955.1 Conus betulinus
GTACCAAATGTGGCTATAGAACAGAACAAGTGGCCGTCTTATTGAATTTGAAATTTAACGAAAATATTGATCATAACATATTTTGGATACTCACTTTATTCCTTTTAAGCGATACTTAGTATACTTTGAAGAAATAACTGCTAAAATGAAAAAAAAATGTTAATGAAGAATACTCAGTAAATACTCATAATACCTAACCATCTGATGTTGATTTATAATGTGCCATTCTGAATTATCTTTTTGTGACTTCCCCTTAACGCAAATAATATCAAATCCAGTTTGCATGCTACAACGAAAAGAAAAAAAAGACGAAAAGAACAAGATAAACTACCAGAACAAAACATTTGCAGATTTGAAAAAATGACAAGAAAAATAAAAAGATTTTTGAGTCACTGACATGAAAAAAAAAAGGAAAAGCACAAGCTAACAAAGAAAGAGGAATGAAAGAAGTGCTGATAAGATCAAGAGCTAGATGGATAGCAGGAGAGAAAGCCTGTACCCATCGTCAACACAGCGCAGGCCTCCAAGGGTGGTACAGGACTGCTCAAAAGGCGGGTGAAGACAGTGCTTCTCTGGGTTCTCCCCAGCACCTTTGGGGTTTTTTTTTTCTTCTTCTTCAAGAAAGAGGAATGAAAGAAGTGCTGATAAGATCAAGATCTAGATAGAGAGCAGGAGAGAAAATCAGGTTAGAGAAAATCGCTGGTAAAAGTATGGCTAGAATCATCTTTGAACAAGGTAACTCTGAAAAAAAAAATCAGAAAGATTCTTTTGGAAGCAGAAAACATTAGTAAATCTCTGTATGCACGTGTTACTGTTGAGAATTGTTGCATCAAATATCCCTCATGTCAAACAGAAGCCATCGAATAAGAGAAAAAAATAACTTTAGAGGAAGAGACATATGTCCTTATGACCATGAAAGGCAATAAAAGCCCGGGTTCTGATGGTTTTGGTGCCGATTTCTTTTTTTCTTTAACAAAGTTGGGGTGGTTGTTGTAGGAGCGCTAAACGTGAGCTTAAAGAAAAAAAAAGGGGGGGGGGGGGGGGGGGGGGGGGGAGAGGGAGCGAGGGGGTAATCTTGTGTCTGGAGAGAAGGAATAATTACATGTAACCTGAAAGAAAACGAACTCCAGTTGGAAATCCATTTCATTGTTAAATGTAATTTATAAGATAGGATTGTCGTGTACTATAAATGGATGTAAGTGTGAGTTGCATCAAATTATAAGTGAAGATCAGTAGGGCTTACTAGAAACAGACATGTTGCAAACAATCTGACTTCGATATTTGACACTATTTAGATAACTATAATGTACCTGGCCTGTTGCTGATGCAGTGAAAAAGAAACAAAGACGATCAGGACAACAAAGAGACAATCCACATCAGAGTCGTCCTGTTCCCAGACATGTGTACTAAAAGCTATCAGAAACCCCCAGCTTAGAACCTGAATACCCTGTGGCAGTACACCGAGCACTGTCATCCTGCAGCTTTTTATCGAACTGCAACAACATCCAGCAAAAATGACTAAAAATCACCCTGACACAACAGTCGAGATGCCTGCTGTCTGCTGCCCAGAGAAGACCAAGTGACCATTGTGAGGCTGAGGACAGGATACTGCAGACTCGGAAGTCATATGGTCACAAAGTTCCACACTGTTGATTCTGGACTGTATCCCCTGCAGCACATCTCCCCCGACAATGGAACACTTTCTCCAGGACTGTCCAACATACCACAACCTTAGAGCAGAAACCTGGCCAGCTGACTTGCTGATAAGGGACCCATGGGGGGTGTCTCCAGTGAATTGCAGCATTCATCAGGGCCTCCGTGGTTGATGTCAGGGGAAAAACAGTAGAGAAAAGTATGATGATGAAAATTGTACTGACTCTATTGAGGTAATAAGGGTGATGCAGACAACGTAGGCAACAACTATGAGACAAATGGAAGATGGTCATTTCTTCAGACATTGATACGTATTTTTTCTCTGCTCTCCATTCCTTTCTGCAATAGAAGAGTTAATGCTGGCTTCACTCAGCTCTTGATTTGGATACTTTTGTCCTTTCCCTCCATGGAGGACCTTCTCCCTAGCAGCTGCTTCTGACACCTCAAGGTCTGCGATCGACGACGTGCCGCGTGCCCCCATCAGGCTGTATTGTACATTCATGTCGATCACCCAATGATCTAAAGGAAAAATGGAAAGCGTCGAGTGAAAAACACTGTCAGCTTTTTACGCAGCCCTGTTGCTGCCAAAAGGGATGGAATAAAATGACGCAAGAAAACAAACTCTGTACGATATTTCATTGCAATCGCCACGTAGTCTGAGCGACCAAACACTCTTGTTTGAGATTCCCTGTGTAAGGCACAAGGTGATAATTAGAGAACAAAAGAGGCGGAGAGAGCGTGAATACGTTGACACCACTCAAGCTACGTCTTCAGGATGGCGTCATGCCGAGCCGTGCAGTATGACACGCAAATCGCGTCCCCCCTCCCCCTACCATTCACATATCCC
>JADBJO010001841.1:190000-200000 GCA_016801955.1 Conus betulinus
ACGTTGGCCGTAAAGTTTTTGGCCTAAAAGGAAGAGTCTGTACATGGGGATGTCAGAAAGAAGAACCCTGGTCGTATGGTTTTGGCCTAAAAGAAGGGAGTCTGTAGACATGGATGTTAGCAGCAGAACGAAGATGAAGAGGTGTGGACAGACTGAAGCGTTCAGAGTGACACGCTGGAGCCTGGTTTCCGAACGACTTAAAACGACAGAAGAGAAAGACTGGAATTTTGTTCAACGTGCAACCGGAGATGGGGAACGACGACAGAGACAGCATGGTAAGAGGATCCGCACTGCTGCAGCACTGCTGCGGATACACTGATGCTGGATCCCCGGGACCAGAATTTATTTTCCTTTAATATAGTATACACTGGAAAAAGGGAGCGCATAACAGTAGAGACAGCTTCTTCATTTGAGACAGGAACTTCACTGAGACAGGAACTGAAGGTACCGGTTCCTCTTCGCTCGACATGGACGAGCAAGGGAAGAGCGTTGTTGAAACGAGCGTTTCGGCAACCAATACTCCCAGACCGGTTACCCATTAAGAGAAGCTAACTTTGTCTTATCTTGTTTACTTGCAAAAGAAGGAATAGATCTCTACGTACGAAAAAGAAAGAAAGAAAAAGAAAGAAAGAAAAAAAGAAAAGAAAGAAAGAAAGAAAGAGAAAAAGGGAACGGAAAAGAAGGTGGAGAACAGTTCTAAAACCGACGCTGGAGACAGGAAGAAAAAGGGTTATGGCCGCCATCACGCGCTGCCATGTAATAGAACATGGAGTTGATCAGATGATCGATCCACACGAGCTTCTGAAGTCCATGATCACTGCTAAGTGTGATACATATGTGCATTTTATGGGCCCAGCATCCCATTCCATGTCACAATTCCAGTGTGGTGAAATGAGAACAGAAAAACAAATACGTGGTTTAACAGTTACATATGTTATTGTAAAAAGGGAGAAGGGGGGGGGGGGGGGGGGGGGGGGGGGGGGGGGGGGGGTATGAGCCAAAGAGAGAGAACAAACGAAATTCGACTTCGAGGGAATGCAAATAAAGTACAACTTGTGTGAAAGAAAAGAAATCAAGCGTGCGTGAAATCTGCACGAAATGATCACAGACGGGCAGCAATAAGAAACACAGATCAGCAGCCCCGACTTTCACCCCCCAGTGCCCCCAGGTGACTGGCAAGTTGTATCATGAAAGAGTTTTCACATCAAAATATTTATTTATTTCCGTATACGATGACTGTTAACGACATTCGATACTGATGATCTCCATGAGAAATGATTCCTTTAATCACATCAACCGATAAGAAGAAAAAAAAAAACCCAAAGGCATAGAATATGGAAAGCAGACTGGAAAGAAAAAATAACCGAAGCCGCTATCCAAACTACTTTAAACAGAAAAACAAAGGAATAGAGAAATTAATCGCCAGGCCAATGTCGAAATGCAGGTCTACTTGCGGCAAGATCCATTGGCCGACGCACTCAGCGTGGTTTAGTTTTACATGTCCTGAGATGCCAATCGTCCAGCTTGAACATGCATTGGTTTACATGACTATGTATGCATGCCATTTTCTCTCTCTCTCTCTCTCTCTCTCTCTCTCTCTCTCTCTCTCTCTCTCTCTCTCTCTCTGCGCGCGCGCGTGTGTATATGTGTGTTTGTGTGTGTGCGCGTGCGTGCGCGCGCGAGTGCGTACGTGTGTGTGTGTGTGTGTGTGTGTGTGTGTGTGTGTGTGAAAGAGAGTGAGTGAGTGAGTGAGTGAGTGAGAGAGAGAGAGAGTGTGTGTGTGTGTGTGTGTGTGTGTGTGTGTGTGTGTGTGTGTGTGTGTGTGTGCAACATTAAAATTAGAAAATAAGATGGATGACATCATGAAAAAGAAAAGACCGAGCCCCCCATGGGAAAAAAAACACGAAAGATCGAGAAGGAAACCAAAAAACAATGGGAAATGGATGATGAAACCATCACACAAAGGAAAGATGGGGTGCGGTCATCATGAGTATGGAAAGATAGCTGATGACATCCTGAGAAAGGATACAAAAAAGAAGAAAGACACACCCAAATGTGCCTCTTAAAGAGAAAGTAGCATACAAAGGCTCGGCGTGAACGTCGTAACAAAGCATGGATATGGGCATCGTAGGAAAGGACAGATGGAAGCAGACTTCCTGAGGAAGGAAAGATCAGTGTGGCCATGAAGAGAAAGGAAAGACGTGTGTGGACATCACGAGAAAAAGGAATGATGAGCGTGGACTTAATGAAAAAGGAGTGATGAGTATGGTCATTATGAGAAAGGGAAAGACTGATGAGGACATCATGAGAAAGGAAAGATGGACGAGGACATCGTGGGAATGGAAAAATGGACGAGAACATCATGAGAAAGGAAAGATGGACGAGGACATCGTGAGAATGGAAAGATGGACGAGGACATCGTGAGAATGGAAAGATAGAGGAGGACATCGTGAGAATGGAAAGATAGAGGAGGACATCGTGAGAATGGAAAGATGGACAAGGACATTATGTGAAAGGAAAGATAGACGAGAAACGTATGTGAAAGGAAAGGTAGACGAGAACGTAATGTGAAAGGAAAGATAGACGAGAACGTAATGAGAAAAGGAAAGATAGACGAGGACGTAATGAGAAAGGAAAGATAGACGAGGACGTAATGTGAAAGGAAAGATAGACGAGAACGTAATGTGAAAGGAAAAATAGACGAGGACGTAATGAGAAAGGAAAGATGGACGAGGACGTAATGAGAAAGGAAAGATAGACGAGGACGTAATGAGAAGGAAAGATGGACGAGGACGTAATGAGAAAAAAAAGATGGACGAGGACGTAATGAGAAAGGAAAGATGGACGAGGACGTAATGAGAAAAAAAAGATGGACGAGGACGTAATGAGAAAGGAAAGATGGACGAGGACGTAATGAGAAAGGAAAGATAGATGAGGATGTAATGAGAAAGGAAAGATAGACGAGGACGTAATGAGAAAGGAAAGATGGACGAGGATGTAATGAGAAAGGAAAGATAGACGAGGACGTAATGAGAAAGGAAAGATGGGACGAGGACGTAATGAGAAAGGAAAGATAGACGAGGACGTAATGAGAAAGGAAAGATAGACGAGGACGTAATGAGAAAGGAAAGATAGACGAGGACCTAATGAGAAAGGAAAGATAGACGAGGACGTAATGAGAAGGAAAGATGGACGAGGACATTTTCAGAAAGAAAAAAAATGCACACGCACGCGCACGCGTTCGCGCGCTTGCGGCCACTCCTCCCGCGTGCCCACACAAGCACACACGTCTCCGGCATCTCCCCGCCAACCCCGCCCCCTTCCCCCCCCCCCCCCGCGTGTGAGCACGCACACACACATACACACGCACGCACCCCCCCCCCCCCCTCCACCGCGTGCCCACACAAGCACACACATGTCTCCTGCCCCCCCCCCCCCCTCCCGCGTAAGCACACACACACACATACACACACACGCACATGTACCCCCCTCCCCCCGCGTGTCCACACAAGCGCACACACACACACATCCCCCCCCCCCCCCCCCCCCCCCCCCGCCGCCTTCCCCCTATCTCCCGCGTTCTCGCACAAGCACGCATACACACACACTCTTACACACACACACACGCATGCGTGCACACACACACACACACACACACACACACACACACACACACACACACACACACATAACACACACACACACATGTGCGCGCGCATGTCCATCTCATATTAGTTAATGATCAACAAGGTCAAAGTCATCCCCGGGGATTTCTGACCATGAAGCTATCTTTGTAGAGTCGTCCCTCCGACCAATCTTCTGTAAGAAGCCACCAAGGAAGGTCCCCATTTTTAGAAGAGCAGATTTAACCTCCATTAGGGACAAACTGAAGGAATCAGATCAAGAATTCAAAGATGCAGCCAGCTGTCTGGGGGTGAACGACCTATGGGTGAAGTTCCGGACCCTCTTGACCACCCTCATCAATGACCATATCCCCACAAAACAGATAAGAAGTAACATGAGTTACAGGCCCTGGATAACCCCCCATGTCAAGAACAGACGGAAGAAACTACTCCGACTCTTTAACAAATACAAGTCTTCTTCCAACCGAGCAGTTAAGGAGAGGTACACCAGAGCCAAGGCCAGGGTACAGAAGGAAGAGCGCAGGAACTACTACCGGCAATACATAAACAATCTGATCGACCCCCAGAAGAAAGGCGACTCTGTAAACCATGGCAGCAATCAGAAAAAAATTCTGGAGCTATGTGAAGACACTAAGAAAGATAGTACTGGTATTGCCCCTCTGAGACATCTAGGGAGACTCTCTCCGCGGCAAGAAACAAAGCCAACATCCTGAACAACCAGTACAACTCTGTCTTCACCGAAGAAGACCTTCGAGATATCCCATCTCCAACAGGGACTCCCTCCCCAGCCATGAACAACATCACTGTGTCTGAGGAAGGAGTGAGGCAGTTACTCCGGAAGACCAACCCACACAAGGCAGCAGGTCCGGACGAAATTCCATCAAGAGTCCTGAAAGAGTGCGCAGACGAACTAGCGCCCATGCTAACATTGATCCTTTCCAACACCTTAACTGAGGGGTGTGTTCCTGAAGACTGGGAAGATGGCTAAAGTAACAGCAGTCTTCAAAAAAAGGGGACAGGAACAACCCAGAAAATTACAGACCAGTCTCACTGACCAGCCTGTGCTGCAAATTACAGGAGCACATTATGGCAAGTAATATCATGCGACACCTCACAGAACATAACATACTCACGGACTGCCAGCACAGCTTCAGAGCCAGAAGAAGCTGTGAGACACAACTCCTCACGCTGTCACACGAGATCTCCTCCAGTCTGGACAAAGGGATCCAAACTGACATGACCATTGGACTTTCGAAAGCGTTTGACAAAGTGCCCCATGAGCGTCTCCTTAAGAAACTGAACCCACTATGGTATCCGAGGATCGACCCTGGCTTGGATAAGAGCTTCTTGTCCCATCGTACACAGCAGGTGGTAGTCGATGGTGCTAAGTCCGAGCAGGCCCCGGTTGTCAGTGGTGTACCACAGGGCACAGTTTTGGGCCCTCTTCTCTTCCTGGTCTTCATTAACGACCTCCCTGACCAACTCCACTCAAGAACTAGGTTGTTCGCTGTTGACTGTATTGTTTACAGAGAAGTTAGGAACCAGAACGACTGCCGCTTACTGCAGGAGGACTTAAACACACTGTCCAAATGGGAAAAGAGATGGGGTATGGAATTCCACCCGCAGAAATGCAATACCCTATCCTGCACCAGATCCAGGGACCCATCATATTTAGGTACAAGTTGAAAGGTCACACCCTGGAACGGACACCGAATCAAAATACCTGGGAGTCAATATCTCGAGAGATCTAAGCTGGACCAGCCATATCAACCGCTCCACCAAAAGGCCAGCAGCATGATAGGATTCCTGAGGCGGAACCTGAGGGTAGCGAACCAGGCAACCAAGACCAATGCCTACAAGACCCTAGTTCGCCCCCACCTCGAATACTGCAGCACAGTCTGGAACCCATACACCGCAGACAAAACTAAGCAGATAGAAGCAGTACAGAGGAGAGAAGCCAGATACGTCACCAACCGCTACGACTACACCTGTAGCGTTACTGGTCTGCTCACTGAACTCAAATGGGAATCCCTGGAGTCCAGGAGGACGAAAGCCCAACTTACAATGTTCTACAAGTCGGTGTGAACAACCTTGTGGACATTCCACCAGAGGAGTACCTGACACCAGCATCCTCCAGAACAAGAGCTAACCACTCCAAGAAATTCCCGCCACCTCAGATCAAAAACCGACGTCCTGAAGTATAGCTTTTTTCACCGCACCATCCCAGTTTGGAATTCTCTTCCTGCAGCCGCAGCCGAGGCCCCCTCTCTGGTACATTTCAGGAGGGAGCTCAGCAAACTCCACTTATAAAAATACAGCCATTGTATGTGTGTGTCGGGTGGAAGTGTGTATGAATGGTTGGTGGGCCTGGACTAGCCTAATGCTTGTTCTGGGGCAGGATAGGGAGCGGGGTAACCCCTCTTGAAAAGGGGTGAACGTGGGTAGCCTTCCTGCAGCTCCACACTTAGTGTGTGTGTGTGTGTGTGTGTGTGTGTGTGTGTGTGTGTGTGTGTGTGTGTGTGTGTGTTTTTAAGGCTAGCTGGTAGGTAAGTTAGGTGGGGGAGGGGTGTGGTATGAATGCTGTCTTTCAAATAAGGAGGTAGGACTTTTTTTTGTTTTGTTTTTTTGCGCACACCCGAGTCACTTAAGGTCTATGGAGACGACGTGGCATTTGATTTGAAGATTGAAGGAGAGACGTTAAACTGAAGAAGAAATGATAAGAACAATAGCACACACGCACGCGCGCGCGCGCGCACGCACACACCACACACACACACACACACACACACACACCACACACACACACACACACACACACACAACACATACACACACACACACACACACAGAGAATCTGTCTGATCTTAGTATAGAAAGATGTTAAATTCCAGAAATAACATCAAGAAGACATCACACACACACACACACACACACACACACACACACACACACACACACACACACACACACGAATACTAACCTAACGACTGGGGTATTTGTCAATCACCGTCAACACTGGCGAGACCCCGACCGACACCAAGCGATATTCACATTGGCCTTCAATCTTCAATCTGGAAGGTCAGCCGTCAAATTTTGACTATTATTGACCTGTGGCCCTGTTGTTACAAGCTTGCCCTTCTGCTTGGAAGGCGTACAGAACAACCGCTACCTCCACTGAGTAGAACTCCCATACAGTTTCAGAAAGTTACTTCTACGAGCAAGAGCAACACACGTAGGTGAATGTACACAATGCCCGTGGGCCGGAATAGCTCAGCTGGTAGAGCGCCGGACTCATGATCCTGGGGTTGCGGGTTCGAATTTCGGTACATGGAGATTTTTTCCTCGGAGTTTACACATGGGTTCTGACTCCATTCCCCCATACAGTCCTTCGAATGAGACTATAAACCGAGGTTTCCGTGTGTGAACGCACGCACAACATCTTGCACACACGTAAAATCCCATCACCAACTTTCGGAAGAGAAGGCCAGTTTGGCCGTTGGTATGGATGACACGTTACACAGAGCATGCACCTTCCCCGAAGGTGGTGTATGGCTGCCTTAATGGCGGGATAAAATACGGTTATACACACAAAACTCCACTGCCTGTCTTTACAGGTAGTGTGTGTCCGCAGGAGTATCAGCCTGCGTACGCAGAAAAGAAAAGCTACATAATGCCCAACATCGATGTCGTCACAGTAAGAAACTTCTGCGAAGACCACTGACAATGAGCTTGTTCGTTTTTTGGCGTCAAGGTAGTGGCTGACGGTTCATCTTCTCCCTGTTGTTCCGACCCCAGTGCGTCCACATCGGATGTGTGCGCAGACCGGTAGCACATACAGCCGGCGGGACAATTGGGTCACGTGCAACACGAACCCAAAAGACCGTGACTTAAATCGAACGATTCTGACCGTCGCCCACGAGCTGGTTTTACAAACACCCGTTTCAAGGGCACTTCACACACTCTTTCCTCTCTCTCTCTCACTCTTCTCTCTCATCTCTCTCTGTCTCCCACACACACACAATCTTACACACAACACAAACACGAGGAGACCCCACATAACACAGGACTACGTGTGTATTCATGTGTGTGTGTGCGTGCTTGCGTGCGTGCGTGACAGAGGTGCGGAGAGAGGGGAGAAAGAGGAGAGTGTATGATCATGTGTGTGTGTGTGTGTGCGTGTCCGTGCGCGCGCGTCTTGTGTAGCTGCAGCCGCTATTACTGTGTTGTGCAGCACGCGCGAGTGAGGTGTAAGTGAAAGGGAGAAAGATGGAGAGAGAGAGAGGAAAGCGAGTAAGAGCCTGGAGATGGGGTGTGTGTGTGTGTGTGTGTGTGGTGTGTGTGTGAGAGAGAGAGAGAGGAGAGAGAGAGAGGGAGAAGAGGAGAGAGAGAGAGTTGTGTGCGTGTGCGCGTAACATGGTGTGGGTGAAAATAAGAGACGAACAGAAGTTTGCTGTGTGTGTTGGGTGTGTGTGTGGGACCTTGTCATTCAATACCTTTTGTGTTGTTCACGGTGCAAAGAAGAGAATTTGTGTGTGTGTGTATGTGTGTGTGTGTGTGTGGTGTGTGTGTGTGTGTTGTGAGAGGTGAGAGAGAGAGAGAGAGACTGTCTAGTCGTTGTGCGGTGCGCAGAGAGATGTGGGTGCAGAGAGAGAGAAGAAGTTTGAGAGTGAGAGAGATGCGGAGGTTGTGCGTGTGTTGTGCGGAACACACACACAATGCGTGTGGGTGCAAATACCGAGCGCGCGCGCGCACTCTATGCACACAAAGCATCTTTTACGCACATGCACACACACGCGCGCACACTTCATCAGTATACATTCAAAGGGAGACAACAAACGCAAACGACTGACGAAAGAAAATATAAGGGTAGCCACACTATCTTCCGTCCTCCCACCCACACCCCCAATATTTGAAGCCAAACAAATGTAGAAAATAAAAGAAAAAGAATTCATGATAAAAGAGAGTCCCTCATCCCACCCCATCCCCACCCCGCTTTTACAAGAATTTGGGTAACCCCCTCCCCTCCCTCTACTTTCCCGCTTTTATGAAAATTTAGACGTCCCTCTTCATCTCCACCCCCCCCCCCCCCCCCCCTCCTCACCTCCGCTTTTATGACACTTTAGAAGATGAGTCCTCTTTACCCTCACTCCCCTTCTCAAGCCTTCTATGAAAATGTTGAAAAATAAGTCCCCCCCCCCCCCCCTCCCTTCCCTGATTTTTGAAAATTTTGGAAGATGAACCACTTCTCCCTCTCCTCCCGCTTTCATTCAAACTTGGGGGACTTCAGTAATATTTTTTTTTTGTCGGTTTCAGTCCAGCCATACACGGATAAGGAAAAAAAAACCTGAACAATCCTCACTTTCAAAACATAGGCCATGCTTTGTATGAACCATGCATTGTTGACATTGCAGCGTTGGTTGCTCAAACTCAGTTTGCTAGATTTTGTTACAAAGTTTTCAACTGATGTTAATATCTTGAATATGTTTGATGGGTTGTCTAAAAGTCATGTAAGAATCACTTAGAATAGATTGTGGAGCTGCTTCTCCTGTCTAACATCATCTGCGATGGACAGACGTAGAACAAACTACTTTTACTAAACTTTCTGATTTTGGAAATTACAGAGATATTTTGTGAGTGTTAGTGTAGGTTGCCTAGCGGCTTTATGTCTGATATTATCTATGATGGACAGACGTAAAATAAACCACTGAACTGAACTTTTCTTCATTTCTGCAAATCACCAAGACATTTGAGAGAGAGAGAGAGAGAGAGAGAGAGAGAGAGAGAGAGAGAGAGAGAGAGAGAGAGAGAGAGAGAGAGAGAGAGAATTAATTCTGCAACTGTTAAAAAATATGAATATGTAAATAAAGGTATGAAGCAATTAGAAATAAAACTGAAAGATATAGTGGCATTATGACGGCTACTTAAACACATATCAAATTAACATTGTCGCTAAACGCGAGTGCCATGCTAAGTTGTGAACTATTTAGGCATATCAGCATCTCACATGCAGATGACCGATACATGCATGGTGATGGATCTGCCGTAGTAAATAAGTCAATTGAATGGTAATGACGGCGTATTGTTGTATCCACATGTGATGGACAACCTAAAAGGATGATAACTGTAGTAAAGTCATACAAACTGGACACCATATCCAGATTAGTCAGTTAAGATACAGTACAATACAATTTGTCGTGCAGACATGGTGCGTAAGCTGAAGAATAGTTTTGTCTTCTCTTAAGTAAATTTGAAAATTACTGATAAAGCTCCGCCCCAAAAATCGTTGACAAACGACGAACCATAAGACAAAACACGACGCGTTTTGACCTCTTAGGTCCTCTTCAGGCAAGATACAC
>JADBJO010001841.1:205000-212500 GCA_016801955.1 Conus betulinus
CGAGCACGTGCGCACTCCCGCCCCCCACCCACCCACCCCCCAACACACACACACACACACACACACACACACACACACACACACACACACACACACACACGTACGCACGCACGCACGCACGCACGCACGCACGCACCACACACACACACCACACACACACACACACACACACGCACGCACGCACGCACGCACACACACACACACACACACACACACACACACACACACACACACACACACACACACACACACACACACACACACACACACATATATACATACATACATTCGAGTTTTCATAATTACAGGTCAGCAGCCCATACGGAGCCTTTTCAGGACTGTCAAACCCGCACAAGAAACAAACAAACAAACGAACAATATTATTGGTTCTTTTAGCTTGGAAATGTCACGGTTGAAGAAGTGCAAGTTACTAAAATGCAATAAGAGATCGACGGAAAGAGCAGAACGAAATGGTAATAACGGCACATTTGGGTTCCGTATTCTATGCATATCAAACAGTGTCCAGTGTTAATTATCGATCACCTTCAAACAGAAAGCTGACAGGAGCTTCGATCTGTCAGTCAGTCAGTCAGTCATTCCCCTGACCGCTGGGTCGTTGGGGGGACGTGATGAGCCAGCCGCCGTTTCTCTCCAGACTCTTCTGTTGGTAGCTGTCGTGAGGAGATCTGGCATGGTCATTTTGGTCCAGTCCTTTATTTTGTCGGACCAGCTCTTTCTCTGCCATTCTCGTCTGCGCCCCCCTTCAACGGTCGATCTGAATAACAGCATAATATATATATAATATATACGGTGATTAGTGGTTCGGTTTGTATAGTGCCGTGTGTGTCGGAACATCGATTTGATTACATTGATTTTTAGAATAGCTTTTGCTTAGAAGCATTGATATGATTAATGCCTTGACTTGTAGAACAACATGTGTGTGTAGCAGTGTTGATGTGACCAATATTTTGGATCGTAGAACTGCATATCTATAGGGGTATTAATGCGATCAGTGACTCGTAGAATTGTCTGTGTGCTGTAAGATAACTCTGGTCAGTGCTTTGATCTGTGTAACTGTGATTAATACTTTCAATTTGTAGAATAGCATGTGTTTCGTAGTACTAATTTGATCGGTGATTCAATCTGTTAAACCAGCATGTGTCTAGTGATTTGAATGTAAACAGTACCTTGACCTGCAGAAAACCAAGTGGTTAGTGGTGTTGACGTGATCAGAATTTTGATCGATGTCACAACATCGCGTTGAAATGATAGGCGCCTCACATTGCAGAACATGATGTTGTGTTTGATGGTGTGAACGTGACTTGTGTGCTCTGACTTGGTTGAACACCATGTCTGTGGAAGTGTTGACGTCATCAGCGCTTTGCGCGGTCATCTGACAGCACGTCTAGCCATCCGTGTACCGTCCGTCACTGATCATGATTCTCTCAAGGCAGTAGGCTGTGCGGCTGCTGACGCAGTGAGGACAACCAGGGATCTCCTGGGCCGTCTGAGTCCTGTCCTGTGCCACAGCACAGTCCACGTCCTGTCACCGGTCCGGTCCTGTAAGGACATCCAGGGATCTCCTGGGCCCTCTGTCCTGTCCTGTGCCACAGCACAGTCCACGTCCTGTCGCCGGTCCGGTCCTTCCAGGACCTGATCGATCCGCCTCTGGAACAGCCGCCCTTCGCTGTCCGTTGTGTCGGGAGTCATGGCGACACACAAGAACCGAACCAGGCAGACTCACGGTCTGCGCTCACTTCCAGGAATCGTGAACGTCAGCCAGTGTGTATGGCTGGGTGTGGCTGGCAGTTAAGACGGGCTCATCTGCACCTTGTGGGTGATAGAAGCGTGGCACGCCTCTCGACACCCACGTCACAGCCACACACACGGCTTGAGGGCAGTCTGCCAATGCAGTAACTAGTTAGGTATTGAGGGAAAAAAATAATCATAGTGGAACAAACCTCCGGTGGTGGTGGTTTTCCTCTGATTAAGCAGAACGGCGAGACAGGAAGCATACGTGGAGCGAGGGGAACGCCCCCTGAGTGATGATGAGGAGGCTCTCTCTGTCTCTCCCCCCCCCCCCCCCCCCCCCCCCCCCCCCCCCCCCCCTGATCAGAGGGCTGGCGCGGACAGATTAGCACTGCAGACTGTTCCTGCAGGCGAGCCACAGACGTCGTTGTCTTGACGCTTGTTTTGCAATCTGTCCTTCGTGATTCAGCGCCTCTGCTATTAGCGCCCGTTGATTCGGCATTCAGGTAGTAATTTAGATCGGGGCACTCGATTTTCGCCCCCGTAAAACCTCATTAGAAAGCTATGGTTTGCTGCGCCTCCTCGTGGGCAGGAACCGATAACCGCTTGTCCTCACAATGCTGATTACTGCCCCTGTCCTCAGCCGCCACCTCCTGGGCGGAACGGACGAGCAGGGCGGGCAACTCGGTTACCAGACGGTTATTTGCACTCGCCACGTGTCTCGTTCGTGACAAATATTTTTTGTCATAAATAAAGTGATTAGAGACAGGCGCATGGATCGAGCTTACACAATTACCGCGTCCGTCAGCCGAGCACAATGCCAGGCCGCCCAGCCCTGATCGGAAAACATTAGGTGGGGGGAAGACCCTCGCTCAACTCTCGCTCCTCCTTCCTCCGCGTGTGCCGCCGCCTTCTTCTTCCAGCCCCCTCCTTGCCTCTCTATTACCGGGGCAAATGAAGGGCCTGATGCCAGCGGCCAGCAGCATCCCTGGATTGACGAGGAGAATGAAATGATTTTCTCCAATTGACCGTCTAATCGCGCGATTACGGGCGGCCAGTGTTGGTGGTGATGTGATTTGTGTATCGGTGTGCCACGGACGGACCGGCGGCCTCTGCTCCCTGCCTCTCATTTGGCCAGGGCCGTGTTTGGCCCGGCAAGGGCCGGTAATCGCGTTTACCCCCACCTTGAGTGGCACGTCCACATCCAGGAGAGGTCTAAACGAGACGAATGAAGCCCCCCTGAGGGAAACACGGGCTCCAGAACAAGCGGAATCAGGTGCTTGGAGGAGATCGTTTAGCTGTTGACGATGGAAGCGGCCGCGCCAAGACGCCAGGAGGAGACAGGCAGAGGAATGGGTTGCAAGTTTTTGAAAAAAAAAAAAAAAAAAGGAGGGGGGAAAAAGCACAAATTTAGAGGCTGAGGCTAGTGAATCCTGCCAGAGATCATGATGGAGAAGAAAAAAAGCAGGGGGGGGGGGGGGGGGGGGGTGTAAAGGAGAGAGGGAAGGAGTCGCTTCACGTGATTTGTCCTGTTGAAGGCTAACTGCCACTCTGTTTGCCCGTCACGGAGGGGAGGGCAGCTGCTTCCCCCCATCCCTCTCTCACCCCCACCCCACCCACTCCCTCCTTCCTTTTTTGCCCCTGTTTGCCGCGGGCAGCCAGGGACAGGGGCAGGGGCAGGGGGTGGGGGGTGGGGGGTGGGAGGTGGGGGAAGGCGGGCAAATGGCGGGCAAATTGCAGGCCGATGAGGGACAAATGACGTTGAGGCACGCTAGCCCCCGTCTCTGCTCAGCCCTTCTGTTTGTCCGTCGACTTCCCAAATCGTGTTTCCCGTCAATAAACATTTTTGTAGCGTGCCGGGTAAACCCCTGCTCCCCCGTGGGAGGGTCAGAGGTCAGGGGAAGAGGCTTAGTGACGGGGGCAGGGGAGATCATTAGTGGACAGATGTTATACGCAGTTCAGTATGCACAGCAGGGCCATAATCGTTTTGACAGGGGGGGAAGCGTTTGTCGGCTATTACGCATCCAATATAATAATCCCTTGGCTCGTGTATGCCGTCACACGGAAGACTGTTTGCAGAAGGAATCAGCAGTTCTGCTCTCCCCTTTTCCTCATTCATTCACCTCCTTTTTTCCCCCCATCCCCCACAAGAATGAAAAAAGGGGGGAATAATGCCCGAGAATTCTGTCTGGTTTGCGTAAGAAGTTGGTCTTGCCCTCGCAAGCCTTTAAAAATATCAGCGATATTTGGCCGTAAATCTTGACAAATATCTGCGCAGCACAAAACTTTTCACTTTCACTTTCACTTTCACACACACACACACACACACACACACACACACACACACACACACACACACACACACACACACACACACACACACTGAGAGAGACAGAGACAGAGACAGACAGACAGGCAGACAGACAGACAGATAGACGTTACAAGCGTGCTAATATACCTTGTGTTTGTGTCATTGTCTCAGTTTCATTCATTTTTATTCTTTTCTGTTCTAAAAACAAAACGTAAGTTAAAAAAAATAAATCAGTAGCAAGCAACCCGTGTCTGTTCCAATGTGACTGACAATACACATTCATTCATAACGCTGTTACACCGCGACAAAATGTTCACATCACAAGACAATGTCTCTCTCTCTTGGTGTCAAACAGACTCTTCCAGTGTGTAGTCTGTATTTGTTGCTCCCCGGACTTAGGTTGTCGACTCCACCGTCATGGTTTTGCCCAGATACCCGTCCCAATGAAAGCTTGGCGGCCGGACCACAAAGAGAACAATGGACGTGTTGTGTGGAGGAGGAATCCAGGGTGCTCCCTGTTGTCCCCCGTTATTTAACACGGTCATCAGGTGAGGGTTTGGGCGATAGTTAGGCTCAACACACCTTGCGTTGTCCTCTCTCGAAATATTGAACTGCTCGTTGTCTCGTTTTCAACACAACCCCAGCGAGCTGTTCACCAGCTTGAGACAGAGAGATCGGCACCGAAGGGACATTCTTGTACGTTTTTGGTCTGTCTTCCCACGGTCAGCAAGTAGATTGGAGCAGCCTGAGCTCAGCTGTCAATGGGGGATAGTTTGAAGTTTATCACCTACTTTTCGGGTCGGGAGGGAGTTGAGCAGTGAACTTTGGTATTAGCCAGCGGCTGTGTGAAGAGACGGTACGGTACTTTTTTTTTTTTTTATTGTTGTTGTTACCTCTTTGTCAGTACCTGTGATTAAAAAGTCACAAAAACAGCTTAGGTAAATAAAAGAATTTTTTTTTTTCTGTCAGCCGCACTCCGTTACCACAAAACGAGTGAGCTGGTTAACCCTTCCCATTTCATGGAACTCCGAAAGTCAAATTTAAATCTCATTCTCTCACGCTGGCTGCGATGGCTGCTCTCTCTCTCTCTCTCTCTCTCTCTCTCTCTCTCTCTCTCTCTCTCTCTCTCTCTCTCTCTCTCTCTCTCTCTCTCTCTCTGTGCGCAGTTTATGTGCGCACGCGTTCCATTTTGTTATCTGTTGTTTGTAACGTTTGAAGACGACATGTTTGCGGATAATTCACTTGTCAGTTTTGTATTGTGCATGAAATGTGCTTACTTTCCAGTCTGTTTTGTGTGTGTAACTGCATTTTAGCCTAAAACTGAAACTGTTCAGAAATCTAAGATTTTCATCGTAAGGTACATTGGTTGCCTGCTGAACAAATCATAAACCGAACGTCACTGTTGAAAGGCTAGAAACATGTTTGAAAAAAAAGGTTTTGTCTTGCATTAAACCTTTTTGTCTACAATGCGGCCCACGTCGATTTTTCACGTGACGCTTGCGGCTTTCGGCAGAATGTTGAAAATGAAAGGGCCATCGCACTGGACGTCACGGGGAAAAATTGTCGAGCGTGTTCGTCTGTTGTGACTACAGTATAGAGGCCAGGGCCAATACTGATGTCAATTTGTATTTCTGCATTTGCGTGACCAAGGGCAAAAGTCTGGCTCATAATCTCGATTTTGACAAGAAGACAAATAACGGTAACTCTGATTGAGAACTATTTCACTTCAACTGAACGTTTCGGTGCCTGAGTGAACTACGTGTCGACCAGTTGTGTGTTGCTGAGTACTGTCGATAAAAGAAAACAACAAACAAACAAATAAACAAAAGAAAGAAGACAGAACAACAACTGCCATTGTTACTAGAAAGCACCCAGGCGTTTTTAAACCTGTAAAAAAAAGCTCTGATGTTTCCCTTTCAGAAATCTTGACCACGGGTTTACAAGGTCTCTCACGCTGTGGTCTCAGACTGAAGGTACCATTCTGTGTTGATGCCGGAGTTGCTGGCTCAGTCCACAGCAACACATCAAAGGACGGATGTCTCCCTGGGTGGAAAGAAGGGACAAACAGAGAGGAAAAAAATCACATCACAACAAAGCCGTACATACCTTCAATGGAAAGGGAAGAACGAACAATCACTTACCTCCTCAAATCGGTCACAAAGTGGATGTAAAAGCCATAGGTCACATAACATAACCGTTACTGGACAGATTTCTCCCATTTCATCCTAACAAAATGACGATTGATGGGAACGTCGGTCTTGGAAAATGCAGATCCTTTTTGTTTCCTTGTTGTTGTTGTTGTTGTTGTTGTTGTTGTTGTTCTTCTTCTTCTTCTTCTTCTTCTTCTTTCTTCTTCTTCTTTCTTCTTCTTCTTCTTCTTCTGCGTACGCAGGCTGATACTCCTACGGACACTCCCTGTATGGACAGGCAAGGATTCATCCCATCTACACAACAAAGGGAGTGGAATTTTATGTGTATGGCCGTTTTTTATCCCGCCATTAAGGCAGCCATACTCCATCTTCGGGGAAGGTGCATGCTAAGTGTAACGAGTCATCCATACCAACGGCGAAACTGGATTTCTCCTCCGAGAGTTGGTGATGGGATTTTACGTGTGTGCAAGATGTTATGCGTGCGTTCGCACACGGAACCTCGGTTTATCGTCTCATTCGAAGGACTGTATGGGAAATGGAGTCAGAGTTAACGTTTAACTCCGAGGGAAAAATCCCCCTGTACCGAAACGGCCCGGTGGAGATTCGAACCCGCAACCCTTGGATTAGGAATCCGGCGCTCTACAAACTGAACTATTCGTCCTATTGTTTGCTTCCCTGTGTTTCAACCGTCATTACACACTCTTGAGTGTGGTTTAAACTAAACCAAGGCTTAATGTCCCTGCCTTGCATCGTCTTCTACTGTATAACGTGATTTCCTTTCCGAAACAACAACAACAACAACAACAACAACAACAACAACAACACTGTTTTAGCCGAACAAGCCGCAACGCCATGACTCGATTGGTATACATGTCGACTCTGGACCGTCCTGAGGTCAGGCCTCCACTAAATATCCCTGCTCCTGGGGAATTCATGCCCAACTGTCCGGTGTCGGTAAGCTAATGGGGGCTCTAATGGGACTGAGGTGGTGGCTCCCTCAGAAGGGGACACTCACTCACACCGGCTCCGAGACTAAGCAGTTCCTATTGTCAGAAGCCGTGGGGTGGGGTGGGGGGCTTGGTCATGGGTTCCCTCCTTATGTTGTATGAGTACAGGCACTAGTACTTCTGAAAATCACCGAGGTAACGCAGCAACCGTGCAGTGTCTTCTTCTTCTTCGTTCACTCAGACAAAACCCCAGAGGCACTGACGATGGCTGCTGTATGGCGGAGGTCCTCCAGTGATCAGTAAAGCTTTGCCCTCATCAGTGTGTTGGCAGGTCAGGTCTCTG
>JADBJO010001841.1:220000-225000 GCA_016801955.1 Conus betulinus
ATTCCACTCTATTTCAAAATAAATTGATGATGCATATCATTCGGAGACAAACTGATAATCCATATTGTAAAAAGACAAAATGAACATCCATACCATTCCAACACAAACTGGAATCCCAAAGCATTCGGACACAAACTGGAATTCCATGCCATTTCAACACAAACTGGAATTCCATGCCATTTCAACACAAACTGAAATTCCATGCCATTTCAACACAAACTGGAATTCCATGCCATTTCAACACAAACTGGAATTCTTGCCTTTTCAACACAAACTGGAATTCCATGCCATTTAACAAACTGGAATTCCATGCCATTTCAAAACACAAACTGGAATTCCATGCCATTTCAACACAAACTGAAATTCCATGCCATTTCAACACAAACTGAAATTCCATGCCATTTCAACAACACAAACTGGAATTCCATGCCTTTTCAACACAAACTGGAATTCCATGCCATTTCAACACAAACTGGGCCTTTCCAATGCAAACTGGAATTCTTTGCCTTTTCAACACAAACTGGAATTCCATGCCATTTGCCTTTTCCATGCACAACAAACTGGAATGAATTTCCATGCCATTTTTCAACACAAACCAAACACCCAAGCCTTTCTTCCTCTTTGCAGATCCTAGAGGCATCTGATGTCGCTTTAGCGGCGGTTTTGGTTCTCAGCATATGGCAATAGGCTCCTGACTCCCGGAGATGAGTGAAAGAATTTTTTTTAATATTAGAAGCAAAACTGAACATCCATACCTTAGAAAGCAAACTTTGAATTCCCAAACAAACCGGAGATCCATGCCTTTCGGACACATACAGAAAATTAATCTCATTCTGAATACAACTGGAATCCATATCATTCCGACACGAAACTGATAATCCACACTATATAAAAACAAAATGGAAATCCATGCTCTTCATAAACAAAACGAAAATCCGCACCTTCAGACACAAACTGATCTTTCACAACATGCAAACTCAAATCGGAAACCCCAAACCATTCAGATACAAAATCGAAAATCATAACACGCAAAGGCAAACTGGAAATCCGTACAGGTCCCAAACAAAATGGCAATCCATACCACTCAAAATACACAATGGAAATATGTAGCAATCCAACACTGACTAGAGATTCAAACCATCAGCAATCAAACTGAAAAGCCCGTACCAGTTCCATGCAAACTGGAAATCTATATCCTTAAAAAAAACAAAAATGAAAATCTATATCAGTCTGATAAAAAAAACAAAAAAAAACTGGAAGTCCATACCATTCAAAAACAAAATGGAAACGCGCACCAGTCCGACACTAGCTGGAAACCCATGCAAAGTCTCCGGTCTTCCTGTCCTTGAGGCAGCCAGTGTTGCTCCGTCAGAGTTCTGGCCCACAACACCTAGAATTTTAGGCTCTCAAAGAGAGAGAGAGAGAGAGAGAGAGAGAGAGAGACAGAGAGACAGACAGAGAGAGACAGACAGACAGAGACAGACAGACAGACAGACAGACCGAACAGAGAGGAGAGAGAGAGAGAGAGAGAGAGAGAGAGGGGGGGGGAGGGGGGGGGGAAAGAAAGAAAGAAAAACAAAGAAATACCATCTATTTCAGAAGCGAACTCGCAGTCCTTGTCAATGAAAATACATAATCTGAAAATCCGCAACCGGTGAAATTATTCTCTTCTGTGTGTGGAAACACACACACACACACACACACGTACGCACGCACGCACACACACGCACGCACGCACACACGCACACACACACACACACACACAAGGAACGGGTTAGGACAGGATCAATGGCCCCTTTCAACACAGGAATCTGACGCGGATCATTACCGACGTGACCGTGATTCAGTCCCCCTGTGTGTACAGCTCAACCTCCCAGTCATTTTAAGGCAGCAGCGCGACAAATACAAACCTGACGGCGAAACACCGGGTCAGACGCGCGGTGGAAGCTTCGCCGCTTTTTGATTGGAGGAAAACCCACCACTTTCTCCCACTCAGCCAATCAGCAACTGCGCGTGAATCGGCGTCCATCAGGGGAAAAAAAAAAAAAAAAACGCGTGCGTTTGCGACAACACTCCCATTCTGCACGGGCTATTGAAGGGACTCTTAACACGTCAGTTGCACTTTTGCTCTCGCGCGCTAAAAAACTCGACGCTTGTCGGCCGCGGTATGTATCGGCGCACAAGGTTTTGGTCGTTCGTTCATTGGCTAGCGTTGCCCGTGGGAAGAGCATGAAAACGCAAGTATGCTGCACGTGTCTTGTCACTGATAACAAGCCGGTCAGTGGATCGTACTGTCTTGTGTTCTCTTTCTGTGTCTGTTGTCATTATTCTTATTTCTGTGAGCGGATATCACGTGAACTCTCCTGGGGGAAGGGAAAGGATGGTGGTGAGGGTTGGGGGTGCCGAGATAGGTGGCCAAAGACTAAGATGGTGGTGAGGGTTGGGGGTGCCGAGATAGGTGGCCAAAGACTAACAGCAGTTTTTCCCCCCCTTAATATGCCTACATTACTTTCAGCATGAGCATCATATTCAATGCTGTTTCCTTTGGATGGAAGAAACTCGAGGGAGACCTTGACAGCTGAAGGTTTTCAGAAAAGAACCATCCTCACACAAGCGCAACATTCTAAGGGTTAGGGCTGCATCCAGGTCAAGGCTACTAGACACTCCATTGCTGCCATATTTGTTTCCCTGGAACTGCAGACAACTTCTGGATGAGTGGGCGTCTCACGGCGGTGTCTTTTGACCCTTATTGCTAAAGGTTACCTATCGTGACATGGGAAATCTAAGCATCATGAAGTTCATTTCTGTCCCTCATTGACCACATCCAGCGTGAAGTCTTTTCGGCTGCCTCTGCATCGCCGTCGGGGTTCTTGGTCCTCTTCTGAACAGAAATCGTCAGCTGTTTGATGAAATTATGGACTGATTAGCCTACAAATCCCTTTGCTCTAATAACAATAGCGAGAATTTGGCTGGGAAGCCCAGTTCCCTCAAGCTGCTGGCTAGACGGCATACTTCCCAATGTTGTGAATGTGGACTCTCTTCATTCTGCTTTCATACTGCACCGTGAGTTCAACCGTTCTGATGAACCTGCGTGGGGTACAACATCCCCAATCAGGTCATCCTGAGGACCTCTGGACGGCCATCCCAGTCTGGAAGGTCTGCTGCATTGCCAGTCATTCACTCTATCCAGCGACCCCCACTGACATACTGTTTATGTCACGGCTGCTGTTCCAGACCAGGACTTGTGGCCTCCTGCCGTGTAGAACGTCGATGCTGGAGCCTCCTGGTGGCTTCGTGTTACCTCTAGCAGCGCTAACCACGTGCGTGATCTCTTGAAGCACTTGGCTGTGTCTCCACGTGCACTTTCCCTGGAGTGCCGCTGCTTTGCATGAACTCAGGATATGATCCTCTGTTTGTTTTGCTCTGACGCAGTGGACACGTGGGGTCAGCCGATTTCCCCTGTTTGACTTGTTTGAATTCGAGGGCAAGAGGTCATATACAGATGTGAAGGTGAAGCTGATCCTGAGGGGCGCCATGCGCTGTATCTCATTCCAGCTGAGACTTCTTTACAGTGCGTTTTACCATTAGAGTCCACAGCCCTAGACTTCGTTACAGTGCGTTTTACCATAGAGTCCACTGCCCTAGACTTCCTTACAGTGCGTTTTTACCATAGAGTCCACAGCCCTAGACTTCGTTACAGTGCGTTTTACCACAGAGTCCATTGCCCTAGACTTCTTTACAGTGCGTTTTACCATAGAGTCCACTGCCCTAGACTTCATTACAGTGCGTTTTACCATAGAGTCCACAGCCCATAGACTTCTTTACAGTGCGTTTTACCATAGAGTCCACTGCCCTAGACTTCTTTACAGTGCGTTTTACCATATAGTCCACTGCCCTAAACTTCTTTTACGGTGCGTTTTTACCATATAGTCCACTGCCCTTGTCACTGACTCCTTTTCTTTGAGGTTATCACGCATGTGATTTTACCATTATAGTCCACTGCCCCTGGTCGGTCATCCTTTGCTGACTCCCTTTTCTTTGACTGTGTATCACGCTGGCGATATTCACGGGAAATTTAGGTGGGAAGGGAGAAGGGAAGGGGGCTACTGGCCGTTTTGCATGCCTCTTTGTGTACGTTATCGTCAGTGAGCCTTGCGCCCAACAGGCTTAGGTACATCTTCAGCATTGCTCCCTACAGGTTAGGGGCGGTCAGAAACAAAGTTTTCATCATGCTCACAATTTGAAGGCAGATCGTCCGGCTGTCGTCCGCTATGTGACTGCAAAGGGAGGTAAGGTCATGGTCTACCGGCACTAAATGTGGATTTCACCAGACAATAGCACATCGTGAAAAACGTTCACGCTGAAAAATAGCGTCGAATCTTATTTCTTTCGAAGGCATGTCAGACAGTTTCAGTTTCAGTTTCAGTTTCATCAAGGAGGCGTCACTGCGTGCGGACTAGTCCATATACGCTACACCACATCCGCTAAGTTTTGAGACCGCACTACGCATGATTTGAAGCTGATGGACAAGTGAATTAACAACTAAGATGAGACAATTGAAGAAGAAGGTGTCGTGGCTACGACTCAGCGGATGTCTGACCTACGCATTAGCCAACGCGCCGGTCAGACCTTGAGTGCCTACCTGCCATGTCAGACAGAACATACAAGATACACCGTGCTGCATTATTATTTCGTCATGAAATGCCCTTTCGTGCTGCGTGTGATGCAGCCCTTAAGTTCTCTCTCTCTCTCTCTGTCCCTGTCTCTGTCTGTCTGTCTGTCTGTCTCTGTCTGTCTGTCTGTCTGTCTGTCTGTCTCTCTCTCTCTCTCTCTCTCTCTCTCTCTCTCTCTCTCTCTCTCTCTCTCTCTCTCTCTCTCAAAATACGTAAAACGATCAAGCATGCAGACAAGCAAGGAATGGAATGGACATGGAAAAATGTTTTATTTAGTATAGGCCACAGCCCCTTCTGAAGGGGGGGGGGGGGGGGATCCATATACGT
>JADBJO010001841.1:237500-245000 GCA_016801955.1 Conus betulinus
AGTTCACACTTTGGCAGAGAGACAGTTCGGCCCACCCTACACAAAACCATGCATACTGTCTTTATCAAGAAGAAAACTATTCCTTTGGTTGTCGATCTTTCTCATAGCTCTTGTAGCGATGAGTTTGATTGCTGTCTGCGCAATCACTGGTTGTCATGAATTCCCAGAGAAGTCCTCTTACTCTCTGTCAATTCAAAGATCTGCACCTGTTGACAGCGTTACACGAGTTACCGACGTGTCCAGTGTTATGACCAGTCAGAATGTTGCAATGTCCAGTACAGCGCACAGATCGAATGTACTGGTTCGTGGGACAGATGTGAGACGTGATGTACAGTCTTGGAGGACATATGAAACATCCGAGGGGATGGTTCCTACCCAAACCCAAACAGCTGATCTCCTGCTTCCCATGATACCAGAACACCCCGAAGAACCGATCTTGAAGACAGGCGAACAGTCGGAAGCGTTGGTCTCCGCGACAGCTCACCCTCAGAAATTGGTCCGGTGCCGCAGGTCTGGCTGAAAGTGCCCTGGGGATCGTGCAGCGGAAGGGGCTGGTCCTGTTCACCGTCATCAACGATGCCTACCTGGAGTTCGCCGCCAGCTGGCTGTGCAACACGGCTCCCATGGAAGGCCTGCACCAGCACGTCCTCTTCCTGGCCACAGACAACCACACGGCGGCCAGGCTGCGGGTTCTCTCCCCTCACGTCACGGTCGTGTCGCTCCACGCAGATCGCTTCTCCGGGGGCCAGGTGTACTCCCACGCGGGCTATGTCCGCCTGATGGTGGAACGCACTCGCCAGATCCTCTTCCTGCTGGAGCTGGGGGTCCCTCTGCTGCTGTTCGAGGTGGACTGCGTGTGGCTGTCCAACCCCCTGCCCGACCCTTCTCTCCCAGGGCAGGGCTGTAGACATCGTGGCCACCCGCGTGGAGGACCGTACCGCCGGGGGCTTCCTCCTGCTGAACCCCACCGTCCACACCCTGACGCTGTGGCGGCAGCTGACCACAAAATGGACGAGTTGTTCAAGGAGTTGGAAAATCATTCAGATTCCACGGTGGTCTTCTGGCGCCTGAACGACCAGGAGTTCCTGTCTGACCTCATCAAGGAGGGGTCCGGAGGCGTCCGGGTGAGCCATCTCCCCGAGGACCTGTACCCGGACGGGCAGTGGTACTACAAGCCAGCGGAGGAGCGGAGGGGCAAGGTCAGGCCTGTGATCATCATCAACAACAACTTTGTCAGGGGCAACTCGGCCAAGAGGAGCAGAGCCAAGCAGTTCGGTCACTGGTTCCTCACTGAAGACAGCTCAGAGGGTCGGGGGTTTCGCCTGCAATGCCTCCGCTGTCAAGACAGTGATACGATTCCCTGAGTTGATTTCTTTCTTTCTTTTTTTTTTTTTCCTCAGTGATTCGTTTTTAAAATTTGCTTTCTTTGGCTTATTTCAGTTCATGATTCAATTTTCATATTCCTCTTCTCTTTCATCTCCATTTCTGTGTGTCTGTTCATGTCCATTTGTGTGTGTGTGTGTGTGTGTGTGTGTGTGTGTGTGTGTGTGTGTGTGTGTGTGTGTGTGTGTGTGTGTGTGTGTGTGTGTGTGTGTGTGACTAGTGATCCCTTAGGCTAAACCAGTATAAATCAGTTTCTCATTGTTTGAGACATGGTTTATAAGATGCCCTAAAAATCAGTAAAAGTGTGACTCACTGTTGGAAAGTGAAACCACCATCCCGATCTGTTGAAGGCTTCGAAAAATGCAGCGAGGTAAAGTCAAGACTGGTAGCCTTTATGTATGTCTAGGAGGTCTGCTGCAGCCTGCTGAGCCGACGACGAAACGGAGTCCAGGGGACTAGAGTAGAGAAGTGTCTATCCGTGTGGGGCGACGGAAGACAGCAAGACGTGTCAACCTGCTGGGGCCTCGACTGGGAGCTTTCAGCCAACGAGGGTGTCTGCAGCGACAGAAGACCCATGGCAGAGGTTGACAGGAGCCCTTTCAGTGGTGAGGGTCCATTGCAGCGGAGTCCGGGAGAGTTGATCCGGAAGTTCAACCACAGTTATACTGCCAGTATCCCCCGAGTGGGATTCGGCTAATCGGGCGGACGCAGTGTGGCAACTTCAGGAGGCCATCGCTACTTTAGTGGTATTGAATGATGATGAAGGGACCGAACAATTCAACCAGGGAAACGGCTGGCAAGTTGCGAATGTTTTTTTTTTTCTTTGTTTGCATATGTACATGACTAGAAACAATGTCGGAACGTTGTCTCTCTCGGATAATTGAGAGAAACTGAGGAAAAGGGGATGCAGTCATTGGACTACCTGTGTGCTTTTTACATTCCTGTATGATACAGATGAATCTGTTGTGACACGACGGGTGGGGGCTTGGAGTCAAGTTTGAAATAAAATGTGATTTAAAAAAATGTTGCTGGTGTCCCAACCCCTTTGTGAGGGTCCGATGTGAGTGAGACGGTGTGTGTGCGCTTCAGCGAGAGCGGAAATTGTAATGGAGAGTGCGACCACTTCCGTCTATACCCTCCCTGCATCTCTGTGCGGGATAATCATCTACTGATAAGGAGAGGAAACATCAGAAGACTTGTCACATGTATTACTGTGGCAACAGAGCGGCCCAACGTCACCACTGTGCAGTTAACATAATCCAGAAGAAGTCTTCTCCTTCCAACGAAGCAGTTGTGTTTATGATTTTAATTGTGGTAGAGAAGACGCTCAGAGTTACCACCGAAGAATTAGTAAGTCCGTGTTTCGGAAATCCTATTCTACCTCAAAAAAAACCATTTTCTGCGGTTATCATAATCATTACGACAAAAAAAGGCTCCCCACGCTCCATCCCTCCATGTTTGTTTCTTAGTTTTTCTTCTTAAATCTGTGGTTTGTTTTAGTTGTGTATAGAGTACAAGGTAAACGAATGTTTTCGAAGTTTTTGTGTTGTTTGTTTCTTTCTTTCTTATTGTCCAGGCCGTTCCACCACAGTGCATCATCGCTACGCTACCCATCTCGGGTTCCCTGTCCTCGGCGAGTTTAGTACGTGACAGCCCCGGCACTGGCAGCCCACAGGGAGCCAGTCAGTCAGTGTCAAATCGTCTTGAGGCGACCCACCAGAGGAGACACTGCACTGCTACCAGGTCACTTTCGGTAGTGTGGCGCCTGTTTCTGTGTTCTTCTCAGTGACAGTGTGGGTCAGAAAGTCAACATTCTCTGAGGCATGTCCGTTATGTGAAAGAATCTCGACTGTATGGTCCCAGTCTTCCCGTTGGAGTTCACAGGACGGTCAACTGAGGAGAAGAGCCGTTCGGGTCAGAAAACGTCCCACAAACAAAATAATGACTGATGGGAATCGATCCCACGACCTCTCAGCCCGCAATTCGCCACATTAACCACTGAGTCAGGGCGGTTTGTCTTAATACATCATTGATTTCTAAATGTTCAAGTCATTTTTTTTTAGACACATAACATCCCTTGGTTCCATGCTACTATCAAGCTATTTTCAAAATGAAAGCGCGCAGTGACTACGTCATTTTTTTTTTCTGCTCTGTCGTGAGCAAGACCGTATCTATGATGCTCTTTCGTGAACAAGATCGTATTTATAATGCTCTTTCGTGAACAAGATCGTATTTATGATGCTCTTTCATGAACAAGATAAGATGCTCTTTCTGAATAAGACTGTACCTATTCACTTAATCTTTAATTTCCTTGCTTTGATTTAGTTTAGCGTCCTTATATTTTTTCGATAGTTTTATGAAATTAAATGAGCCCGAGTCCGAGTCACAGGCTGGGACTAGCTTTTGCTGGAATTGCTCAATATCCATTAATCGGGCTATGACTTTCGCTTTCCTCGCATTGTCCTAGAAGCCAGAACACAGACTCATCTTGACGTTGGAGCTGGAACTCAAAGGCCAGAACTTCTTTTGCTCACGTGACTCAATAACTAAGCACACAAAGAACGGGAGTTCCTTTGCTCACGTTACTTAATAACTAGCACACAAAGAACGGGATTTCCTTTGCTCACGTCACTCAATAACTAGCACACAAAGAACGGGACTTCCTTTGCTCACGTTACTCAATAACTACTACACACAAAGAACGGAACTTCTTTTTCTCACGTTAGTCAAAAACTAGCACACAAAGAACGGGACTTCCTTTGCTCACGTTACTCAATAACTAGCAGACACATACACACACACACACACACACACACACACACACACACACACACACCGCGATCAGTCTGAGTCTGTTCGTGTTTTGTCATGGGTCCACATCTAGCTCTATGCGAAAGTATACAGAAACAATTTTTACTGCAACCCTGGTTCCTAAGTGGCTTAGTGGTAGAACATCATGTTGGCAATCGGACATAACGCGTTCAATTCCTGCTCACAGTCGACACCCCCCCCCCTCCCCCCCCCCCCCCCCCCCCCCCCCCCCCCCCCCCCCCCCCCTCAAAAAAAAAAAAGAAAAAAAAAAAGGAAAAGAAAAATCATTTTCACCTGCGCATCCGTTGTTGTCCTGGTGTGTTACCATAGTGCTGGATAGATCCTCTCCCCTCCAATCCTATACTCCTCCCCCATCTCCTCCAACAACTCTTCAAATACGTGTCCTTCTAGGATGGTTATTCTTGTTTGCCGCAGCATCGTTAGTGGGTGTGAATGTTCCCTCTGAATCTGTGGCAACAGTTCTATATAAATATCAATTTACACATTTTCGCCGATTTACAAAGCAACAACGGTCGCGTTTTTTTTTTTAAAGAAAAGTCGATTTTGCTCAAAGCAAAAGAAAATGCCGAAAAAAATATTTGCTACATTTGCAGCCTGTAATGTTTGGTGATTCGTTTATGTAGCTGACCTTCATGTGACCCGGTGTCCCTTTCAGAGGGCACGTGAGACCACATGGTGAAAGCTTGGCCGTGTCTGCAGTTGTACTGTCTTCACCTGTGTCAGCGGAACAGCAACGAGTGAGGCTGCGGGAAGCACACGGCGGCAGTTCGTTGTTTGGCGGTGGCATTTTTCGCCGGTGGGCTCTGCAGTCATGAACTAGGGGCTGGTGCACCCATGGGAACGCTTCTGTGGATGTCCTGTCGTGTTACATCCAGTGGCCATTACACAACGGCATCAGCCAGGGAGCAGTCACTTCCTTTGACTTCTTAATGGATGCCCTGCGCGTGCCTGCAGCCTATGTGAACACAGCGCAGGCTTCCAAGGGTGGTGCAGGACAGCTCCCGGCTGGTTGGTTCGGCAGTTGGAGAGAATGTTTCTCTTGGTCCCACTCGCACCTTCGGGCGTATCTTTTTTCTTCCTTCGTGTAGGGGACGGCTGGAAATCTACACATTTACAGCCCTTTAACATCCGGTTATACCTTCCTGTAGGGAAATCTCGAAAATCTTACACGCATCTTACAGGTGTCAGAGCGTGCGGACTGATCCATATGCGCTATAACCACGTCTGCTGTGCCTTGACACTATAAGGCGCGGAGGTTCAAAAGGGTAGGGAAAAAAAAACACACATTCAAACGTGGTAAAAAAAGAATAATAGGGGCAGTTAAGAACATTTGACAATGTTTCAAGAAGTAGACATGGCAAGAACAGTACGGAAACATAGAAACAAATAGAAAACTGCAGGTAAAAATAAAGTTTCAAAACAGGACAAGAAACAAAAAAAAAAAAAAAAAAAAAAAAATAAAAAAAGGCACACACGCTTCTAAAACGTTCTGTTAAAAAAAAAGAGCGAGAAAGAGGAAAAAGGCAGCGCAAGTTAGCAACAAAAAAAGAAAAAAAAAAAAAAAACAGAAATTAAAAAAAAATCTAAGATAAAATAAAATGTAAGAACAGACATTGTGAGTTAACAAAAAAAAAAAAAAAAAAGAAAAGAAAAAAAAGAGAGAGCATGAGGTAAGAAGGCAAATGGACAAAATAGAATAGCAAATAAAAGGGAAAACTTAGCGTAAGGTAGCGAAAAGTAGTCCAACGCAGCAGAGTAGGCTAAAAGGCACGCTACCTGCACGCAGCTCTGGGGAACAACACGGGGAAATGGTTAGGGGACGGCAAGGGGAAGTCGATGTAAATTGATCACACTTCTCCCTTATTGCATTCTGTCATGTCTAATGTGCAAATTGATCTTATTTGTCATCACTTTGTTCTGTCATCTAAAGCACAAATCTTGTGTGTGTGTGTGTGTGTGTGTGTGTGTGTGTGTGTGTGTGTGTGTGTGTGTGTGTGTGTGTGTGTGTGTGTGTTTGTGTGTGTGCGTGTGTGTGTATGCGTGTGTACGTGTGTGTGCCGCGTATGTGTGTGTGTGTGCGTACGTGCGTGTGTGCGTACGTCTGTATGTGTATGTGTGTGTGTGAGCGCGCGCGCGTGGTGTGTGTGTGTGTGTGTGTGTGTGTGTGTGTGCGGCGTGCGCGCGCGCGTGTGTGTGTGCGCGCGCGCGTGGGTATGAGCGGGCGCATGTGTGTGTATGTGTGTGCGTGTGTGCACAAGTACGTTTATGTGTGTGTGCGTGTGTGCGTGCGTGCTTGTGTGTGTGTGTGTGTGTGTGGTGTGTGTGTGTGTGTGTGTGTGTGTGTGTGTGTGTGTGTGTGTGTGTGAGAGATGTTGAGAGAGAGAGAGGAGAGAGAGAGAGAGAGAGAGAAGGAGAGAGAGAGAGAGAGACGGCGAGGAGAAAGAGAGAGAGAGAGAGAGAGAGAGAGAGAGAGAGAGAGAGACGAACGAGGATAGAGAGAAAGAGAGGAGAGAGAGACGAGGAAAGAAGGGAGAGGAGAGAGGGCGGTGGAGAGGAGAGGGGAGGAAGGGAAGGTAGAGAAAAGCGGAAGAATAGCCCTAATGAAAGGCCTCCCCTCGCCCCCCCCCCCCCCCCCCCCCCCCCCCATTCCATTTCTATCCTATTTTCCGCACCCGTTGCTCAAAAATCGCAGTCTTTCAAGAACATTACATAATTCTATTGACTGCAGTAATTCTGTTTTCCGCGGCTCCCAAAACAGCGGACAAAAACAGGTCCCTCCTTACCGCGTGGCAAAACATACGTCAAAAACAGAATCTGATTACCCATAAAAGCCTTCTTCTGTCCCCCCCCCCCCCCCCCCCCCCCCCTCCTCCTCCTCCCATTCCCCCCTCCCCCCTGTCCCCCCCCCCCCCCCCCCTCCCCCCCTTCCCCCTCCCCCCTCCTTGCCGTGCTGCTCAGCTCCTCTTCCCCTCTTCTCCTTCCCCTCCTGCCCTATCACTTTCTCCTTCTTTGCTTGCCTTGGTCTCTTGGTCACGGCCACCAGAACAACATTTGCACACGCCCGCCGCGCAAGCGTGCTGACAATCGGTCTCTGTCTGTCTGTCTGTCTGTCTGCGTGTCTGTCTGCCGGTCTGTCGGTCTCTCGGTTGGTCTCGCGTTTTTTATTCGCCAACAGCTATGCACGTGCACGACACACACACACACATACACACAGACACGCGCGCGCACACACACACACTCACACACACACCGCGCGCGCGCGCACACACACACACACCACACACA
>JADBJO010001841.1:250000-252500 GCA_016801955.1 Conus betulinus
CCTTTCCCTTTCCAGCGCCCTCTTCATCTCCCACACGAAAACAGAGCTACTTACAATTCAAAAGTGCCGTCCCCCCCCGTCCCCGCCCCTCCCTTAGTGCAGAGACTGAAGGCCCAGCTGCCGAGATATGTGTAGTGAGATGGGTATCCTTGCTGGGAATGAAGAGAATATATACACCAGCTGTATGTGCAGCTGACGTTTCAATGCTTCCACCAGTCTACACGAGTACTCCTACCTTTGAACTTTGTTTTTGAAATTTAAACAGAAACGAGAATAAAGCGTATAGTTAGTTGTCTGGATCATACATTGGAAAGTAATGTCATTGTATCACAATATTTTGAACATTTCAAACCACTCCACTTCCAAGTTTGGATGGCATAATCTCAGGATAGGGGGGGCATGAGGGCGGGGGGTGGGGGGGTATTAAGGGAAGGGAGGGTGACAGGGAGTGAGTAGGTGGAAAGTTTAAACATTGTTTTCTACATCGTCTTTTCATTCAGTCACTGCCACAGCGTTACACATTTACGAGCTCTCTCTCTCTTCTCTCTCTCTCTCTCTCTCTCTCTCTCTCTCTCTCTCTCTCTCTCTCTCTCTCGTTTAGACTAAATCTACTTCTGTCTTCCACAGTTGCTAAACAATTTTCATTGTTTCTATACAAAGTCTTTGAATTCAGAGAAAGTGCTTCTTATTGAACATGTGACAACGATTTGCTTGTAGGTTCATTATGCATTATAATTGTTTATAATTAGTGTACTGTATATGTTCACACACCCTTCATTAGGGGCGATGGCCCATTACGAATAATCATCTGAGTCTGCATCTCTCTCTCTCTCTCTCTCTCTCTCTCTCTCTCTCTCTCTCTCTCTCTCTCTCTCTCTACTCTCTCTGGCACATTTGGCACCACAAGAGTCACACTCAAACGCACACACACATACGGACGCACGCACGCGCATGCTTACACACACACACACACACACACACACACACACACACACACACACACACACGCACACACACTCTCACACTCTCTCTCTCTCTCTCTCTCTCTCTCTCTCTCTCTCTCTCTCTCTCTCTCTCTGAGTCAGGATGACAACAATAATATCATCATCATTATTATTATCATTGTCTTTCTTTACTGTCGTCTACTGTTTTTCTGCCTTCGTTGGCCATTCCCCTGTCTTCGTTTTGGAAACTCTTTCATACTTTTTGTACTTCCAGTTTTTATAGAACAGGGAATATTTTATAATGGGAACGAAGAAATGCTGTCTGTGTGTCTGTCTGTCTGTCCATCTGTGGTCAAAATGTGTTCCATTCGCTCCAGACAAAACTTTTTTTTTTTTTCTTAAAATTTGTAGGAAAGTTCATTATGGGTCACAGATAATGCCCGATGTTTTATTTTACCGTTATAGCCGTTGCTAACAGCTAAAACGGCCCCTAATGGTTTTTCTTCTTTATGGAATATCTCAAAAAAGTATTTGGCCGATCTTTGTGAACATTTGTAGGTATGTTCATGATGGTCACGGATGATGGCCGATGTTTATTTTACCGCAGTTCTTATAGAACAGGGAGTACTTTAGAATGGGAACGAAGAAATGCTGTCTGTGTGTCCGTGTGTCCGTGGTCAAAATGTGTTCCACTCGCTCCAAACAAAAACTACTGGGCCGATCTTTCTGAAATTTGTAGGTATGTTCGTTATGGGTCACGGATGATGCCCGATGTTTTAGTTTACCGTTATAGCCGTTACTAACGGCTGTAACGGCCTGCAACAGTTTTTCTTCTGAATGGAATATCTCAGAAAGTACTTGGCCGATCTTTTGTAAAAAAATAGCAGGTACGTTCATTATGGGTCACGGATGATGCCCGATGTTTTAGTTTACCTCGTTATAGCCGTTACTAACGGCTGTAATGGCCTGTAACGGTTTTTCTTCTTTATCGAATATCTCAGAAAGTACTTGGCCGATCTTTCTGAAAATTTGTAGGTATGTTCATTATGGGTCACGAATAATGCCCGATGTTTTAGTTTACCGTTAAAACCGTTACTAACGGCTGTAACGGCCTGTAATGGTTTTTCTTCTTTATGGAATATCTCAGAGAGTACTTGGCTGACCTTTATGAAAATTAGCAGGTATGTTCATTATGGGTCACAGACGATGCCCGATGGTTTAGTTTACCCCGTTATAGCCGTTACTAACGGCTGTATTGGCCTGTAACGGTTTTTCTTCTTTATGGAATATCTCAGAAAGTACTTGGCCGATCTTTCTGTAAATTTGTATGTATGTTCATTAATGGTCACGGATGATGCCCGATGTTTTAATTTACCCCGTTATAGCCATTACTAATGGCTGTAACGGCCTGTAACGGTTTTTCTTCTTTATCGAATATCTCAGAAAGTACTCGGCCGATCTTTCTGAAAATTTGTAGGTATGTTCATTATGGGTCACGAATAATGAGCGATGTTTTAGTTTACCGTTATAACCGTTACTAACGGCTGTAACGGCCT
>JADBJO010001841.1:260000-265000 GCA_016801955.1 Conus betulinus
GAAGGCCGTTTCTCGCTTGTATAACCCTTGCGGCTCTGTCTGTCGTTAAAATTTGTGAAAATGAACTTCGGCAGATTTCACACGCGAGACAAAGAATGTCAAAAACAACAATGATGAACCTATGATCTTGACAAAATGATTGGAACAGATTCATTACAAATCTTGGCGGTGGATAACAATGGGAAAATCTGCAGGTTTTTCGGTGTATCCGCCAGCAGCAGCGGGGTGACTGTTGGCAACTGGATTTGGCGGTAACGGGTGTGTGTCACAACTGAGAACTGTCTTCCGCTATCAGCGAAATCCCTCGCTTGTTACACTGCTTCGTTCAGCTTTGCCAAAGTACGGCATGCAAAGTTCACTCACAGCCAGTGTCAAAGGTCATTGGCCAGCGGAAAATGGCCAGTCAGAGGAAGACGATTTTGCGGTCCAACGCTTGGCAAATGACATAAACCTCTTTGGTTCACGGGAACGGATTCTCTCTCTCTCTCTCTCTCTCTCTCTCTCTCTCTCTCTCTCTGCTTGCCAACTTGAGTCCAACTGTTCAGCGGTTCTGAAATAGGCGGTACATTTTACGTCGGTATCTCTTATGAATATTTAGATATATAATGATGATGAAAAGAGGACGTTTCTATGCAAGAAAAAATAAATGCAGCAGCATTTCTCTCTAACGTTATCCTGCATCAAGTGAATATACGCTAACACACGTGCACTGGGACAACACACTCCGTGGCCTGCACATACTTCTCACAGACCATCCTCGTAGACTCCCCCGAAAGCCCTACTCGCCATCCCCCTCCGCCACACACACAAGCACACACGCATACTTGTAAGCGCGCTAGTGCACACACATATGCCCTGACTGATTTGCGGGACAAAGGGGCAGATCTGACACAAACACAAAAGTACAGAACTAAATGCCTTACGGAAAGGGCAGGTTTAAAACCAAACAAAACTGCGTGTGTTTGTCTGTTTGCGAGGTAGCTGGAAACAGTTGGGTGGGTTAGTCTACAGTTTTATCTGAAGCCCACCTTAACGCTTAAGGTCCCCTCACTAAAAACTGGAGAAAGAAAAAAACCCCCCAACAACAACAAAGGCCTGTCCACATCTTTGACTGAAACATCCATATGCTGACAAAAAGCAACATACACAACAATAACTATATAGAACCTTTAGTAATGTAATAGTCTATTGACTGACATTCTCAAAGTGGGTGAGAGCACGCACACACACACACACACACGAACAGATAGACAGATGGATCTGTGTGTGTGTGTGTGTGTGTGTGTGTGTGTGTGTGTGTGTGTGTGTGTGTGTGTGTGTGTGATTTTCTTTTAAAGTGTGCTTATCTAAAAAGGCCTTGATAGTCTTGGTGATAGTCTGTTCTCAAATCGCTAAGTCGTCTATGTCCAGTTTTCATTTTCATTTTCTGTTTTCCCCGAGATATACAAAAATAAACAGAGCCGAAAAAGGAAACAGAAGACGATAGCGAAGAAGAAAAAAAAAATCTCTTAAAATACTGTTGGTTTCATTGTTTAACATTAAAAGACCAAGGGTAAGAGATGTAGTAGAACAAGGCTGCTAATCTTTTGCCTGAAAAAAAACAACACAAAACATCAACAACAACAACAACAGCAACAACAACCCGAGGCCGTTACTCTAGATAAACAAAATTGCCCCAAAATGACCCCACAGACCAAACGGACGTCTACAGTCTGGGTATTGCTGTTGTTGCTGTTGCTAATGATGATGCTGTTTCACTGGTCTATTGCGCGATCCAGTGACAAGCAAGAAAACGTGGGACACGCAGAGAACACAATAGACCAGCACCAATACCTTGCAGTACTGAAAACTCTCCTCGACCAGAAGTGAAATATCCATCAGGTCATGGATGGCACAAAGTCGATCCAGACATACCTATCTCACGTGTATATGCAAAATGCGAATTGACAGGTAAAACATTGCATCATAGGAGTTAAAACGCATGAACCCTTCCAACACCACCCTCACACACACAAGCAAACCTTACACACACACCAAACCTCTCTCTCTCTCTCTCTCACACACACACACACACACACACACACACACAAGCCAAACCTCACACCACATGCCAGACCTCACACACACTCAAAATAAACTTTCACACACACACACACACACACACACACACACACACACACACACACACACACACACACGCGCGCGCGCGCGCGCGCGTGCAAACCAGACCCCATACTAATCAATATCGTGGTGGCACATGCACTTTTGAGCCATCATAAATATTTGAAGTTTTGGGTTAAGTCAAGTGATTATCTTAGCGAGGTAATGGTGCAGACAGGCGAATTATTTTCATAATTCAAACGTCCTTCTTTCACTTTTTGTGTGGAGGGTGGGGTGTGGGAAGAGGAGGAAGGAGTGGTGGTGTGGTGGGATGGGTACATTCTTCATCTCTCCCTCCGTAAGGGAGGAGAGGAGGCATTGGAATAATGTCAAATCTTGTGTACACATCATAGCGCAAAAAAAAAACGACTTTATACACAGGCCACGGGATGAGGTTGAATCGAGACCCTACTGTAAAACACACACACACACACACACACACACACACACACACACACACACACACACATACACACACACACACACACACACACACACACACACATACACACAGAGCTATATAAACGTCACACGCAGTTCCTGGGGTGACAACATGCTGTCAGCCCTCACGTGGCCTCGGCAGTCGGCTGGGCTGTCTTTTATTGTTGTCCAGTGTGTGTGTGTGTGTGTGTGTGTGTGTGTGTGTGTGTGTGTGTGTGTGTGTGTGTGTGTGTGTGTGTGTGTGTGTGTGTGTGTGTGTGTGTGTGTGTGGTGTGTGTGTACGTGTGTGTGTGTGTGTGTGTGTGTGTGTGTGTGTGTGTGTGTGTGTGTGTGTGTGTGTGTGTGACGTTGACGGATCCGTTCACCTGGAGACATGGGTGTGAGCATGTCCTCAACAGACCTGTTCATAATCAACACTTTCAAGTTGCACTGGCATGACTATAGCCTCTGCGCTGTTGATGTGTACAGAATGATGGCAATACCTTGTGTGATGTAACTCTATGAAGTCACTGAAAAAAAAAGATGGTGACATAAACTGTAAATGCCAAAAACGGACACCAGCTTAAGGCAAGCTCAGATGCTACGTCTTTAACAAGACTCTTAATTAAGGAGAGTCCATTTACAATTCGCGCCCCACTGACAACTAGGGATGAAGACCGTGTGTCACACAGCACGACTCGTCGTTTGGATTGATAGTTTCAAACGAAAGAGGGAAAAAAATCCCACTTGCAAGACAAGTATCAATCTATATGCCCAAACGAGCAATTTGTCTAGCTTGTAAAGAGACCAGTAGTAGTAGCAGATCTGCATCCATGAAATTTTGAGCATTCCCTACGGCACGGTTGAACGGATCTGCGGCGTGGTCTTGACATGAGAAAAGTGGCGACCAGACGGATGCCTCACCTGCTGACCGAGGTGCAGGAGAAAACAAAACAAACAAAGAGAATATAACACCCCCACCCCACCCCCGTACTCCAGAGGATTCAGAGTTCTCAGCGTTTGCTTGAAATGTATAAACCAGACGATCCCAAAGGGATTGTATGAAATGAGTGAACCAGAGGATCCCAAAGGGATTGTATGAAATGAGTGAATTAGAGGATCCCAAAGGGATTGTATGAAATGAGTGAACTAGAGGATCCCAAAGGGATTGTATGAGATGAGTGAACCAGATGATCCAAAAGTGATTGCTTGAAATGAATGAACCAGAGGATCCCAAAGGGATTGCTTGAAATGAGTGAACCAGAGGATCCCAAACGACCGAATGACGTAGTACAAGATGAGGAAGTGTGCACCATTTTCTGTGCCAGCTCTAACAAACGGCGCAGTCAAATGTGGGAGAGTGTTGATGAAGACCACACCGGGTGCACCCAGGCCTGGTTTTCAAAGCCGGATGAAACTTTTCTCCATTTTGTGTCAACTCGCTGGGCTCCCAAGCGGTCACTATTTGTAACTGAGAGGGAGGGAGGGGGGGGTGGTGATGGTGTCGTGTGTGCAGGGAGAGGGTGTGTGTGTGGGCTATTGTGTGACTGCAGTTATGCTGTCAATAAACGACCGTTTGTCCCTGATAAAGTATCTTGCTTTTATGTGCGTGTGCCGTCGCGCAGCGCTCATGCGCGCGTAAGTGAACGTATAGATGGATTTGGGTGTTATCTTTTTTTTTTTCTTGCTTAACATTAGTTTTAGGTGATGCTTGCGCAAACACGACGTTCTTTGTTTTGATTATCAGTGATAAAGCTGAACCACCGAATCCTGACTTTTGGTGGGCGAAGCATTGAGAAAGAACATACGCTGGTTCAGTCTGGATGCAAGCTCAGTATATAACATGGCTTCAAACATTGCAGGTCGATTTAAAGCGTGTGTATAATATATTTTTTTTATTAAAACTGCCCGGGAATACTTCTAGACGGTGACTACATTTGGCCCGTTACGTCAGGCCTGCCCCTGGCCCCGATTCCGTTCTGAAAGAAAAGGGCTGGATGATGGCACCAGAATGCTTCATCCTTTCCGGTACCAGTGGCCGGTGCCCTGCCGCTGTCCGAAATGTCTCAGATGCTGGCAATCCCGCTAGACTTGGTGTGTGTGTGCGTGTGGGGGGGGGCGTAAGGGAGGTAGAGAGAAGCTCGCTCATGGGAATGGAGGTGGTGGTGGGGTGGAGTGGGGTGGGTGGCGCACTGCGCTTATAATATCTTCTTTAAGGAAGTTACACATCTGGAAAGCCTGACCTTGCAACCTCCGGTCCTCGTTGTCTTCGAACTATTCTATCCCTACCCACCCCCACCCCGTCATACCCCAATCGTTTTCCAGGTCAGAATTTTCTGTAGAGGCTCTCCATTCTCGTGACTGAAAAAAAAAAACCCACACACGCAAAAAAAAAAAACCACATAATTTAAAAAAGGTAA
>JADBJO010001841.1:270000-282500 GCA_016801955.1 Conus betulinus
GGAGTCTTGATGACTTTATGGCCCACAACAGTCTTGATGACTTCATGACCCACAGGAGTCTTGATGACTTTATGGCCCACAGGAGTTTTGAGACTTATGGCCCACAGGAGTCTTGATGACTTTATGGCTGACAGGAGTCTTCATGACTTTATGGATGACAGGAGTCTTCAAGACTTTATGGCAGACAATAGTCATGATGACTTTGTGCCGACAGGACTCTTGATGACTTTATGGCCGACAGTAGTCTTGATGACTTGATGACCGACAGTAGTCTTGATGACTTTATGGCCGACAGGAGTCTTGATGACTTTATGACCGACAGGAGTCTTGATGACTTTATGACTGACAGGAGTCTTGATGACTGTATGACTGACAGGAGTCTTGATGACTGTATGACTGACAGGAGTCTTAATGACTTCATGGCCGACAGGAGTCTTGATGACTTCATGGCCGACAGGAGTCTTGATGACTTAATGGCCGACAGGAGTCTTGATGATTCAATGGCCGACAGGAGTCTTGATGGCTTTATGTCCGACATGAATCTCGGTGACTTTATGGCCGACAGGAGTCTTGATTTCCGAATCATTAAGGCCTGATTGGAGTCCAGATTTCCAAGACTTTCCTGCCGCAGGAGTCCATTTCCACGATTTGTTTTTTTTTTGTTTGTTTATTTGTTTTTTGACGATAAAAATCTTGATTTCTACCACGTTACGGCCGACAGGAGTTTTCATTCCTATAACGTTTCGCCCAACGTTCAGGCTGTCCTGTCTGGAGACAGCGTGTCGCCATTGTCCTGAACTATTATCTCTCCTCCTCATGCCTCCCCCCCCCCCCCTCTCTCTCTCTCTCTCTCTCTCCGAGTGCGTGTGTGCATAGAGTGTGTGTGTGTGCGCGCGCGCGTGCGCGCGCGCGTGTGTGTGTGTGTGTGTGTGTGTGTGTGTGTGTGTGTGCGTGTGTGTGTGTAGCCTCCTCGCCCAGTCCACGCACGCTCGCACCCCCCCCCCCCCCCCCCCCCCACACACACACACACACACAGACACACTCACGCAAACCTCTTCTCCTAACGATCTAAACCCAAGGCTACCGCATCCTATGCGGCCCCTCTTCCTCCCTCTCCTCTTTCTCTCACCGTCTTCACTTCACTCCTACAGGCCCCCACCTCTTCCCCAATGTTCCCCCTCCTCCCTCCCCTCCCTCCCTCCCTACGATTCCACTCTGGGGAAAGATCGACTATCACATATTCCGCTGCCGCGTTATTAACAAAAAATCAATACTATCTTTTTTTTTTTTTCTTTTTAAAATCAAAAGGCAGTTTGGAATGGAAACCATTACACAGACGTGTAACAGCTTTGAAAGCCAGGAGGCTTCATGGAAGGTCAAAGTGATCAAAATTATTAAAACATCCCCTTCTATACGCCTCAGTCATTTTCTGCCCACCGATACCCACATCAAACAGGCTTCAGCTTACAGAAAGAAAGGAAGAAAGACCAAAAAAAAAAGGAGGGGGGGGGGGGGGGGGGGGGGTTGGGGGTTAAGAAAGAGAAAGGAAGGAATGGTGGAAGGAGGAAGGATGCAAAGTAAGCGTACTGGGGGGGGGGGGGGGGGGGCAAGAGGGGAAAAAATCCCCACTGACCCCCCCCCCCCCCCCCCCCCCCCCCCCCCCAAAAAAAAAAAAAAAAAAAAAAAAATGACTCGAACGAAAAGAAATTATACAGAGAGGAAAGCATGGGAGGAATGAGAGAGAGAGAGAGAGAGAGAGAGAGAGAGAGAGAGAGAGAGAGAGAGAGAGAGAGAGAGAGACAGACAGACAGACAGACAGACAGACAGACAGAACAGAACAGAAGGAAAACATGAAAAGGAAAGAAGAAAGAGGGTTAGGGTTGGGTGGGTGTGGGGGATCCAAAGCTCCCAAGGACAGTCCAAAATTCAGATGGCTTCTCCTAACATCAAAAGACGCGACTGTTTGTGGTGCCTGGTAGACCAAATCATGGCTGATCAGAATTAGACCAGATTTCCTTTGGGACCTTTCGCCCTTCAGGACAGCCATGATCTGGTTTGCATCGAAGAGGAGGTGGGGTTCAAAACGGACAGATTCTACATGTGAAACTGGAGTGGCTTGAGTTTGTTCTTTATCTCGGTTTCTTTCGTGTGCAAATCATCGGATAAACGTCATATCAGGATGACGTGATTCGCTGAATTTTGAAGACTCCTTAGCGACTGATAGGACAAGGCCGTCCCTATTCACCTGATCACTTTTAAAACATTTATCCCCACTCCTAACCCCACCACGGGCTGTGATGCTATATTAAAAAACATCTCACTTGTTGCGCACAAATAGGAGATCCCCGCCACACACACACATTTTTTTTTCTTCAAAGCTGTGGCTGTCTTTGAAAATGTGCTGGGCAGTTTCGGACATTGAATCCTTCAGGCAACACCTGTGTACTTCATCGTGTTCATCTTAAAACTGGCCAAGTGTCATTGACACAGCAGAACCATTCGTTTCCTGTCAACGCTAAGCTCCCCCACTCACTCCTTCCTTTCTTTCCTTTACCTTTTCTGTCCCCCCCCCCCCCCCCCCCCCCCCCCCCATCCCCCCGCTAATTTTCTTTTTGTTTTCTCCCCTTAATTGTTCTATTGATAATCACTGATCTGGTGACTACGCGACAGTAATATTTACAAGCACATTTAGAGTCGAAAATCATCATATCTACAGATGATACAGAGATAAACCAAACTGCGCCCCCCCCCCCCCCCCCCCCCACCTCCCGCCACACCCCCTTCCGACCACACACACACACATTTGCACAAACACCCCAAACCAACGAAAAAAACAAATGAGCTTTTACCTATTAACATTCAAACTATTGTTTCCTTCTTTTTAGTGAAGTATTCTTTTTCCTTAAACATTTCTCGCATACGGAAAATGTGGAGTAACTTACTAAAGCTCGCAGAACAAAGCATATTGCGTCTTTCTTTTCTTCATATGTTTGTCTGTTCATTTTTTTTTTTCGTTAATCTGCATATTCGTTTATCTCTACGGGGCAATGGGAAGCTTTAATACCGAGGGGTTTTCAGTTCACCAGCTATCACACTTAGGAAGCCTTACCCATGTAAACCGAAGGAAAATGATTGGTTCACATGTACGATCGCTAAATTGATGTTGATGGATTTTATCTTTCCATTCTTCCCACTTGTTTTCTTTAAAATTTCTTTTTGTTCGTGTTAACACTCATTTGTTTGTTTGTTGTGTTTTTTGTTGTTATTGTTTGTTTTTTCTTTGTTTGTTTTTTTTGTTTGTTTGTTTTTTGTCATCCTTCTTTTTTTTTTTTTTTTTTGCTCTTACTACTGTGGCGGGGGATGACGACAAAATTCGTTGGTGGGTGAGAAGGGGAGGGAGAGGGGGTAGAAGAAGTAACAGCATCAATTTCATGATCTGAGGAAATATGCTTGGGGAAATTAGGTACTGTTTTTTCGCTGAAGCGATCACGTGTGCTCTTTATAGCAGAGCCAACCACAAAGGCGATAAAATACAGAGAAAGGAGATGGAGATACTATTTTCACTGAACGAACGAATGAACGAACGAACGAATTTTATTTTAAGAGGGTAGTGGACTAAGCATGAATGCTTTTTTACATCCAGCCCTCTGGGCAAGAAAAAAAAAATCGATATATAGTAAAAAGCAAATAATACAAACACACATGAAAAATGGAACAATTGCTTGCATGAGAACCTTTGACAAAAGAAAAGGAAAGAAGAAAAAGAAACCAATAAACCACCACCACCACCACTACCAAGAACAACAAGAAGAAACACAATAATCAGGGCAAGGGGGGGGGGGGGTGAATGGAGAGAGAGAGAGAGAGAGAGAGAGAGAGAGAGAGAGAGAGAGAAAGCGTGCTCTTTATAGCAGAAAAACCAACCACGAAGGCCATAAATGACAAAGAAAGAAGACAGTTGGGAAGTGAGGCGACTGCAGGCGTTTGTCTGAACACATTTCAACGCCCATCTTCAGCCGAATCTGACAAAGGTAAGCCATTGCTCGTTCTTCCTCTTCGTTGTCCCGAGTGTTGTTTATATCTTGCCTGAAGAAGGCCTAAGAGGTCGAAACTCGTCGTGTTTTGTCTTGTGATTCTCGTTTGACCGCGTTGTTCGGTGAAGTCATAATAATTAATTACTTGTAAAATTTGAAGAGAGGAGTCTGGGTCTTGAAATAGTTTTAAGAAAACACACAAACAAACAAACAAAAAAAGGTCATGTCGTTTCCAGCCAGCCCTGCTGACTACAGATGTCACGTCAGGTCTGTTGAAAAATAATGACCAAAAAAAAAAAAAAAAAAAAAAAAAAAAGGGGTGGGGGGTGGGGGTGGGGGGGGGGTGGGGGGTGGGGGGGGGGGGACAAAACCAAAGGGGGGAAAAAAGACACCGAAGCGAAGAAGGGTAAATATACGGACGAAGCACGGTGACAAAAAGCTTAAAAACGAAAAAACAGAATAACAAACAAAAAACAACACAAATAATAAACAAACAAAATTGTAAATAAACGAATAAACAGATGTATAAATCGATAAAATAATACATAAAAAAAGGAAAGGAAAAGAAAAATACCCACAGATTAGTTTTACAAAACGAAAAGATGATAACAGAAAACCGAGAAAACAGAAACATTAAGGCGGAAAAGACAGACAGACAGAAAGACAGAAAGAAAGAAAAGAAAAGAAAGAAATAAAACACAGAAAGAAACATAAAAGTGAAAGACAAAGCCAGAAAGTAAGTAAGAAAGGAAAAAAAGGGGGAAAAATACGGAAAGTACAAAACACACAATGAATGGAAGAAAAAAAAAAAAAAGGGAGAAAAGAAAAGAAAGAAAGAGGGGAGAAGAAGGAATAAAGGGGGAAAAATATCAACAGGGAAAAGTAGGGCAGAAAGAAATTGGGAGAAAAACAACAAAACAAATAAAAGAAAAAAGAAAGTAAGAACGAAAGGAAAGATATGACGGTGAGAAGGGGAGGGGGGGGGGGGGGGGGGGGGGGGGGGGGGGGGGGAGGAGAAACAGAGAAAGGAATACAGACACAAAGAAAGAAATTGGGAGAGAGACACAGCTGGTATAATCAGCTCATCACCATCATTCTAGTCTTTTTCTCTCATTCCTCTTCTTCTTCTTCATCTCGTGATGATCAGGCATATATTTTGATGTAGATCCGGATGGCGCGCTTTGCTGCACCTTCAGCCTTAAGTGAGTGGCCCGAGAGAGAAAGCTGGTATAATCAGCTCATCACCATCATTTCTAGTCTTTTCCTCATTCCTGTTTTTCTTCATCTTGTGATGATCAGGACCATGACATATACACATGCAGGCATATATTTTGATGTAGACCTGGATGGCTGGCTTCCTGCATCTTGACAGACACAAAGAAAGAAGAGAAGAAGAAAAAAAGAAAGAAGAGAAAGAAAAGTAAGACGGATAGGTGGAAAAAGAAACGCGGAGACCCAAAGAAAGGAAAGAGAGGAAATAAAAGAAAGAGGAAACAAAGAGAAAAGGAAAGGCAGGCCGACAGATACAGAAGGAGACACGAAGAAATGGGAGAAAGAAGAAGAAAGAAACTATCAAAGACACAGAAAAAAAAGCGATTCTTCTGTTTACTTGTGTACCTATGCTCCCACCGCGAAACAATCAAGATTCGTCACAGCTAGACGGAAAGCATGGTAATAATATTCAAGGCCACTTTTAACCAGAAAACAGAGCGAGGAGATTAATGTGTCCTTTCCGCACACACACACACACACACACACACACGCGCGCGCGCGCGCGCGCGGATAGACAGACGGGACAGGTTGATAGATAGATAGATAGATAGATAGATAAAGATATACATGGTCTTTCCAAAGGCAAGGTGGCATATCATCGCATGTGTCGTGTCCCTCGTTCTGAATTAATATGTGCTTAGAGAGTGTTGGGGTTTTGAACGACAATCGATATAAACGCTCAACATCAGACTGAAAAGATGACCTTGTGGTGGAATGTCCCAAAGGATGCTTTTTTTTGTTGTTAAGTTCTAATGGAGAAGAAAAGAGAACAGTTTAAGAGAGAGAGAGAGAGAGAGAGAGGATGGGGGAGGGAGAGGAGGGGAGAGAGAGAGTTTCAAGGCATTTGAGCATGTTCGAAATAAGCTGGTTTCTTGTCATTACTTTTTCATCACACACACACACACACACACACACACACACACACACACACACACACACACACACACCCACACACACACACACACACACTGTGTGTGTGTGTGTGTGTGTGTGTGTGTGTGTGTGTGTGGTGTGTGTGTGTGTGTGTGTTACAGAGAGAGAGAGAGAGGAGAGAGAGAGGAGAGAGAGAGAGAGAGAGAGAGAGAGAGAGAGAGAACAGGAACCCTCACAAAGGAGGGGCGATGTGTATGTATGTGCGAGTGGGGGTGCAGGCCGGTGGTGGGTGGTGGGTGGTGGGGGTCACTGACAAGCACAGGTCGCACAGCCTGTTTCAGTTGACAACAGCATCCTGCTGTGAGGGACTCGTGCACAACCCCACTCCCCCTCTCCTCCTCCTCCTCCTCCTGCTCCCTGTCATTAATGGATTCATCAATACATCTTCACACTTCTCTTGGTCACCCCCTGTGTCGAAGATTCACAGTAAATGCTGAGGAACAGATGTGGAATCCTTTTTTTTTTTTTTTTTTTTTTTCTTTGTTTTTTCTTTTTCTTTTTTTTTTTTTTTTTTTTTTTTCTTTTAACGATTTGACAACTTTAATTGGGGCCACGGCTGTCGGCTCGGTTAATGTCTACCTAGCCACCCCATATTCATAAACACACACACACACACACACACACACACACACACACACACACACACACACACACACACACTCCTAGTATTTTCAAGTAAAGCCCTCACCCACACACAAGAAAAACGGTTTCAACAGGAATTGCAGACTTAAAAACAGAGATTAAAAAACAAATGGTTCGGTGTTTTTTGCACTAGCTTACATCCATTAATGGGTAGGCGGGAGGAAAGAAAGAAAGAAAGAACGAATGAAGGTGGAAAAAATCGCAGCAAGGGTATACTGAATTTATTCATTGTTCAGAAAAATGAACATGACTGCGTATGATTTGCACAGCCCATCCATGATCACTGCCTCTCTCTCTCTCTCTCTCTCTCTCTCTCTCTCACACACACACACACACACACACACACACACACACACACTAATACCAGCATTTCCACAAGGAAGAGAACGCGGAGAGAGAGGACAAGGAAGAGACGACAGAGAGAGAGAGAGGGAGAGAGAGAGGAGAGGAGAGAGAGAGAGAGAGAGAGAGAGAGAGAGAGAGAGAGAATGTAGTGGGGGGGGGGGGGGGGTGTTGGGAAAAGAGACGGGGGGGGGGGAGGGGGAGGATTCTATGATGGCTGTTGGGGAGGGGCGGGGGAAAAACGGGGGAATGGTGCCAAAGACGGGTAACAGTGGGAGGAAGGTACGAAGGGAGTGGGGGGGAAGGGGGTGTGTCAAATGCTCGCCGGGAGTCGGGGAAAAAAAAAAAAAATGCGTAGGGATGGGCCGGGTGTGGCGGGAAGGGGGGTGGGGGAGGGGGGGGAGGGGGGGGGAGGGGGGGGATTAATATGAAAGTAAGGCGTCAAAGTGATGCAGCAGATGATGGTCATTCAGCTTAGTCATCAAGATTCTTGTAAAGAAGACACCACTATCTCAGTACAAGAATCAGTGGCGTCGATGAACGTAATGGGAAACAAACAAACACAACAAAAAAAAAAAAAAAAAAAGGAGAGGAAAAAGGCCATCCAACAAGTGATGAAGATGACGGTGATGATACGGATGTCAACGACGATGCTAACATAATCACCGACGGCTACGATGTTCAAAAATAACAAAAAATAACAACAACAAAAACTTGAAATCTGTGACAATGAATGATAACAATGATGTCCATGATCATGATGATGACCATGGTAGGGAATACTACTATCTACTACTACTAATAATAATAAACAATGATAAAAACACTACTGATAATAATAATAGTGATAATAATAACAACAACAACCCTAAATTCAAAATATTCATCCTAACACAAACCAAGCCTTTCATTCATTCGCTCATGCCCCTCCATCCCTTCGTTCCTTCCCCCTTCCTTCATCAATTCCGGGCTGTTGCGCATGCCCATGTGGCAGCCAACCGCTGTGCCAGCTTGCGGGGGCCCTACCCTCTTTTTCCAAGCCAAAAATATTAGGTTATCAGATTTTTCCCACCTCCCCCCCCCCACCCATTCCCCCTCCCCAAAAACCACACCCCCACCACCCCCTACCCCCTCGCCCTCCCCTCCTGTTCTCCATCCCTCTCCATTACCACCACGTGCGCTCTGGTTAGGTGGCCGGCTGGAGTGTTGGTAGCACTGTGTGAATCGAGGGCTTATTGTCTGTGGGCAAGAGAACGTGCTAGCTGTTTTGCTTATCGCTTTTTCTCGGTTTCCTTTTCTTTTTCTTTTTTTTTTTTTTTTTTTCTTTCGTTCTTTAAATCTTTAAATTTTTTTTTCTTTCTCCCCAACACGCATATGTTTGCGGACCGCATGCATCCACGGCAAACAAGGGGAAGGCGGGGAAGGAGGGGGGGGGGGGGGGGGGGGGGGGGGGGGGCAGGTTAAGCGGAAGGGAGGGAGGGCAAGAGGGGAAGAGGAAAAGAGAGAAAGGAAGAAAGAAAGAATGTGTGTGAGAGATGGGGGACAAATAGATAGCCAAACACGACAGAGAGAGAGAGAGAGAGAGAGAGAGAGAGAGAGAGAGAGAGGAGGCCAGAGAGGGAGGGAGGGGGCAACAGGGGGCGGGGATGTACAGTGGAGGTAGGAAGATTGAGAGAGCGAGAGGGGCGGGGACCAACAGAGAGAGAGAGAGAGAGAGAGAGAGAGAGAGAGAGAGAGAGAGGAGAGAGAGAGAGAGAGAGAGAGAGAGAGACATACACTCAATATGGATGATGGCCGGCCAATACACGGACTGTCCAGCCAGGCCACGGCTGGCCTCAAGTTGATCCCACCCGTTACACTGAGTGCCCTGACCACGTGTTTCGCCACGTTAGCAATCTGTGAACGAAACAAAGGATAACAACTTTCCCTCGGATGATTTTTTTTTTTTTTTTTCTAAATTCCTTCAGTGGAAAGAGATAATAACAGTCGTTTCACGCACCTGTCAGGGAACGCTATCATTTTCTGAGGACGGGTGGAAATGGTAATGGTAATGCTTATAGCCCAACCGACGGCAAAGGGCCATATCAGGGCTGTCACCACCACAATGAAAATGACTCAGAATTAGAAAACAAACAACACACAAAACCCATTCACACAACTCTTTATTACATACCTTCCAAACACACACCGCAAATTTTGTGGAAAAATCCTTCCTCCGTAAAAATCTTAGATCAGACGAAAAGAAAAATGTTGATCTCCTTCAGAAATTCAAAAATGGAAAAGAGGACGAGCTCCAGTTTGTTTTATGTTGTTGTATGTAAAGTATCCAAGTCTAAGGGCGCAATATATACCGACAAAGTTTTCCACGGATCCATGTCAGTTTGGGTAAGCCTGCTAATGGCATCTCAGTATGAAAGCAATAGTAAGAAAGTTTTCTCAATTTACTTATTCAGACATTTCAGTTGAGATTAGTCATGACTTCGTGACGGAGTAGTCCATCCCGTTTTTTCTTGTGTTCTGTATAATTCTCATCTTGATGTTATGTTCTCCATACCCCCTTCATAAGGGGCAATGGTCTTTATATGAAGTAAACCATCTGAGTTCTGAGTTCTCTGTGACTGAAGCTGAGTGACGGGACAAAATTCCTTTGAGCGCGCCCGTCAGCGGCATCGAATTCATGAAAAACGGCGGCGGGGTCACTTGCTGAAGAAGAGCTCTAACACAGATTACCTCCCTTGCACGTTCCCTGACCGTCATTTGCCTGAACTGTGACCGTTTGTAGTGCAGAAAATTCGGAGTGATCTCGTTCTAATTCAAGAAAATTTTTCTCCCCCCACCCCCCCCCCCCCCCCCCCCCCCCCCCCCCCCCCCCCCCCCCTTTTGTTGTTTGTTGTTTGTTTGGTTGGTTTCTTTTTAAAATTAATACTCAGCAATACCGAAGAACAACTCAGATATGGATATGAATGAAACTGAACGTTTTCTTTTAGACACAAGCTTTCGGTGTCTTCGTTCTTCGTGTTTTTTTTTTGTGTTTGTTTTGTTTTTAAACATATGCTACAGAATTATTATCCTGACGTCCCCCCCCCCCCTCCCCCGCAAAAAAAAAAAAAAAAAAAAAAAAAAGTTTCATTCGATGGAGACTTCTTCGGGCTGTTGCTAAGGTGACGACATCAACTTCTTATGACAGAGCGAAGACATTTTGACGACATATCAACAGTCATCTATCCTGTACGTCAAATGTCTACAGTGTTTGAAACTGTCGTAGAATGTTGTGACATCATATCCCTAATAATAGCCGAAAGAAGAAGAAAAAGGAGACCCACTCCCTGTGTGAGTGTCAGTGAGTGAGTGAGTGTGTGTGTGTGTGTGGTGTGTGTGTGTGTGTGGTGTGTGTGAAGGAGAGGGAGAGAGAGAGAGAGAGAGAGAGAGAGAGAGAGAGAGAGAGAGAGAGATCATGAAGAGAGAAAAGATCAATGAACGAATACCCCTTTTGAAAGCAAACGTGCAGCTATATTGGCTACAGCTCCAATCCCGACAACATCATCTTTAACGACTGTTCAGTATCCACTGATTATGACATTTGTTACTTTTTTAATCTTAATATGCTTTGTACAAATAAATTCATACATTTTTCAGAGTTTCGTCAGCTATTTACAATAACACTGATCTAAATGAAAAACACTCGGATTTTTACAGCGCCTTGTTGATGACACACACACACACACACACACGCGCGCGCGCGCGCGCGCGCGCGCCCGCTAACTTTAAGATGTTTTTCATAAATGGACAACGGAGAAAAAAAAATGTGAACGTGATTTTTGTACATACATGAATAATCAAATAATACCAACTGTGACACCTGCTTTGCTATCGAAGAAATGCAGTATCTGATATCCCGAAACAAACCTGGTCATGAGAGATCAAGTGTCGGTCTGTCTGTCACCCAACAGGAGTGAATAGCATAGGACTGAAAAACAAACATACATACAAAAAACCCTATAGCTTATCTCTCTCATGGTTTCGAACAGGCAAAGGATTACTAACAAACAACATATCTAGTCTCTCACTGTTTTTTAAAAGAAAGTAAATCACCAAACAAAACAACAACAACAACAACAAAGCAGTTCTCTCTCACCGTTCAGAACAGGCAAAGTATGATAAATATTTTTTAAAAAAATGTATTTAGTCTCACTGTTTGGAAAATGATCATCAAAAAAACAATGTTTTTAACTTCCAATTGTTGGGAAAAGACTAAGGATTACAAAACAAAACAACAGATTTAATTTCCCACCGTTTGGAACAAAAGATTGCCAAACAATCAATACATCTGATCTCTTACTGTTTGGGACAGACAAAGAATCACCAGACACACATATCTTTAACCTCTCTTTGTTTGGAAAAGACAAAGGATTACAAAACAATATATTCAGACTCCCACTGTTTGGAAAAGACAGAGGATTACAAATCAAACTCACCCCCAGTGTGCTGTGTCTCCTATCCCCTCTCCCCAGAAACTCACCCCCAGTGTGCTGTGTCCCCTCTCCCCAAAAAAACTCACCCCCAGTGTGCTGTGTCCCCCTATCCCCTCTCCCCCCACCCCCAGTGTGCTGTGTCCCCTCTCCCCAGAAACTCACCCCCAGTGTGCTGTGTCCCCTCTCCCCAGAAACTCACCCCCAGTGTGCTGTGTCCCCTCTCCCCTCTCCCCAGAAACTCACCCCCAGTGTGCTGTGTCCCCCTCCCCTCTCCCCAGAAATTTACCCCAGTGTGCTGTGTCCCCTCTCCCCAGAAACTCACCCCAGTGTGCTGTGTCCCTTACCCCCTCTCCCCAGAAATTCACCCCTAGTGCGCTGTGTCACTACTAGGCGGCCGGAACAGCTCAGATGCTTGAGCGCCGGACTCGTAAACTTGGTGATCCTGGGGTTGCGGGTTCGAATCTCCACCAGGCCGTTTCGGTACAGGGGGATTTTTCCCTCGGAGTTAACACTGGTTCTGACTCATCTCCCATACAGTCCTTCGAACGAGACTATAAACCGAGGTTCCGTGTGTGAACGCACGAATATTATCTTGCACACACACGTCAAATCCCATCACCAACTATCGAAAGCGAAGGCCAGTTGGCCGTTGGTATGGATGACACGTCATACATATCATGCACCCTGCTTAAGAAATGGAAAGAATGAAGGAAGTAAGGGAAACCGAGTGAACGATATTGAATGATATGGACTGGATGACACGGGAAACGACTGAATGAAGCGCCAGCTGGCAGCTTTTCAGTCG
>JADBJO010001841.1:285000-290000 GCA_016801955.1 Conus betulinus
GACAGGTCGGATCATGGCATCATGACGGACATTACTTCTTTCTTTCTTTTAGTGTCCACAATCATCATGTTGATTATTCTGACACTTTTGTGTGTAGGACCATTTTTTTAATCCCGTCATTAAGGCAGCCATACTCCATCTTCGGGGAAGGTGCATGCTATGCGTAACGTGTCATCCATACCATCGGCCAAACTGGCCTTCTCTTCCGAAAGCTGGTGATGGGATTTGACGTGTGTGTGCAAGATGTTCTGCGTGCGTTCGCGCACTGAAAACTCGGTCTATAGTCTCATTCGAAGGACTGTATGGGAAATGGAGTCAGAACCAATGTTAACTCCGAGGGAAAAATCCCCCTGTACCGAAACGGCCCGGCAGAGATGCGACCGCGCGACCCCAAGATTACCAGTTCGGCGCTCTACCAACTGAGCTATTCCGGCCCCAACTGATGAAGAAGAAGAAGAAAACACACGAAGCAGTGGATTTCATGGAGGTGGCTGGAGGTCCGACTGTCTGATGGCGGAGAAGACCCAGACAGGTCGTTCTGAGATCGCGGCGGGTCACTCTGCTGGATTTCTCAATCCCAGGTTAGGGAAAAAAAAAAAAAAAAAAAAAAAAAAAAAAAAAAAAAAAAAAAAAAAAGAAAAAAAATCGCGAGTACAACAACGAACAACAGTAAAACGTGACCGAAAATACCCGCCATGGCTTAAGGCTGTGTCAGGCCAATTGACGTAGGCTAGAAACACCAAGGCTGCATCAAAATGTTGTTATGCTCTGCACAGTTATGTGGGGATTGTGTTCAGTTTTGACAAGCTCCTAACATAACATTATCAGTCTCCTAAATCCCCCGAAGTCGGAGTGTGGCTGCCCATGTGGCGGGGTAATCAAAAACGGTCACACACATAATGTTCTCATCCCCAGCTGATGCATTTGTACCATAGTGTTCTAGTACTTACGGCCGTTTGGATGATCCCTGGTGTCTTTTAGCCAGGGTACGACAAAACAACAATCGAAAATGAGCCAGATGGGTGAATAGATACCACAGTATGGACAGCTGTCCACCCTGCACACTGGCTCAACTTTCACGTCCTACTCACCAGCCTGTATGATTAACACTGACTGACTGACTGAAACCAATTTATTGTCAGGTTAACTCAAAGTTGTACTGACAATGATTAACACACACACACACACACACACACACACACACACACACACCTGGCACAACTAAAACTTGCGACCAGGATATAAGTGTGAAAGAGTTTCCAGAACAAAGGCAGGAGAATGGTACACACAGGAAAATTGAAGGGAGGGGCGAGTCCAAGAGAGTGACAGAAGAAAAAGGGGGGAAATGACCGGCCCAGAACTTCCAGAAGACGGCGGACTGTTGTACTGGAACAGCCCTCGCTGTCCCCGGGGACACGGGCCTGAGACCAGCTGCCGCAGAAACAGTGTAGGAAGACCCATGCACCTTGTCATTCACTGACAGCAGCAGTAGAACGCCTCGTTTTCAACTCTTCATTTTTTTTTTTTTTTTTTTTTTTTTTTTTTAGTGCAGTGACCAATTCGCTCCTACAGGTTACGGTTCACCTTCAGGGGAGAGAATCATTCCGCCCGCTCAGGAAACCACTTACGCCCCCTCTCTTCCTCCCCTCTTCTTCCGGGAGGGGGGGGGGGGGGGGGGGGGGGGACAAAAAAAAGAAAAAGAGAAAGAGTGAAAAAGAAGACAGAAAAGAAGGAAACGCCCCGTACAGAAGCGGCTATGCTGAAGCGGAACACCAAACGCAAAATGAGGTTCGCCATTCGTCATTTTTTTTCTTCTTCGTTCCACAAGCAAACGTTTATCCAAGTCTGGCATAGCCTTTTGATCTCCATTCAAGATCCAACAGGCTGTGCCGGTCTTGAAATAAGTTTTGATGTTGTGTTTTGTTCATTTTTCCAGTCGTTGTTGATGAGTAGATGTGTCAGGTGCAGGATGTAAGAAAAGCTTGGAACATAAGGAGGGGGGGGGGGGGGGGGGGGGGGGGGGGGGGGGGGGGGGGGGGAGGGGGGATTTCTCCTTGTTTGTTTCGTGTGCTCTGTGTTGCCATTTCTGCTGGACGATTTGATGTCGTAAGCAGCACTCGTTTGGGGGTAATGGGCGTGTACTCATTTCATCGCAGGGGACAAGGGTTACTCTGCTTCTTTGTTATTTACTGTTTTACTACTCCCTGCCTCTTTTGAGATTTCTTGTCAAAACACACACACACACACACACACACACACACACACACACGGACACACATGATTCTTCTGCAGTCTAATGTCTATCATTCCCACCAGCAGCTAAAAACTCCATCTCAGAGTTTTGATGAAAGGCGAGACTAATGTCCTCTTAACCAGGGGCTGTTTAGGACAAGTTCTGTCCAGACTGAAGTCTTTTGGACCATCGAAGTCTGTCGCCAACCTCACCGAAAAGTGCGATAACTCTTGAGACCGGAAGAAGCTCAAAGACTGTGGCGGAGATCCTCCTACCCCACCCCCCCGCCTCCACACCTCCCGAGTTCCCTGCTAGTTAGTTAGCCCTCCCATTGTTCACCTCTCACCTGCACGCCTCGCTAAACTGCTTTCCGTTCAGACATAGGGGTCCATACTTTGGGCAGTCCAATCGCCCAGTCTCAGAACCTCTGCTGTGACGAGACGAGCACGCCGGCAGAAGACGAAGCAACGCTCCCCGTCTGTCCCTGTTCGGTGGGTTATAGGTCTCAAGGGGGATACGGCTCGCTTGCGACCCGTCACATGTGTACCTCGGAAGTGTGCTAGTTGTGCAGTATTCACCAAGAGGACAAAACAGACTCAGGACGTCTCACCAAGGAGGGGAAGGGAGTGGATGAGGCTGTGCGAGGGAAGGGGTACGTCTTTATTATCATTATATTATTATGAATACTTATATAGCGCCTATCCTCGGCTAGAGACCAGCTCTAAGCGCTTTACAATCCACACTCGTTTACACAACGGGCTGCCTACCTGGATAGTGCCGACTGAAGAGTTGCCAGCTGGCGCTTCATTCAGTCGTTTCCCGTGTCATCCAGTCCATAACGTTCAATATCGTTCACTCAATTTCGTTACTTCCTTCATTCTTTCCATTTCTCAAGCAGGGTGCATACTATGCGTAATGTGTCATCCATACCAATGGCCAAACTGGCCTTCTCTTCCGAAAGTTGGTGATGGGATTTGACGTGTGTGCATGATGTTATGCGTGCGTTCACACACGGAACCTCGGTTTATAGTCTCATACGAAGGACTTTTGGGAAATGGAGTCAGAACCAATGTCCAACTCCGAGGGAAAACTCCCCCTGTACCGAAACGGCCCGGCTGAGATTCGAACCCGGAACCCCAGAATCACCAAGATTACAAGTCCGGCGCTCCACCAACTGAGCTATTACGGCCCCGCCCCCTCCCCGCTATACAGGCAAGCACATATGGTGCACTGACACACACCTTCTCTGTATCTTTCGTAGACGGCTGGTTCTGAGGGGAATACAAGACTCAACTTACTCGCAGTTTTTTTACGAGTGGGACAGATGGTAGTACTTACATGCACATTTCAAACGAACAAATCAGCAGACGAACGGAGCCTATAAACGCACAAGGTAATAAATGAATATCCAGTGGTGCGGGAATGCTAAGGGCAAGACACTTTTAGCTGATGAATAGATGTGTAGGTGGGGGGCTGGGTGTAATGCAAGAGAAGGCGGGTGGCAAGGGGGAGGGGAGTATGCAAATGGCGGGTAATTAAAACTCATTAGTGCTCGTCGATTCAGTTAGGTACAGGTAGTGTGTGTGTGTGTGTGTGTGTGTGTGTGTGTGTTGTGTTTAATGCTAACTGTAAGCAAGAGTAAACATACCGCATCAACAAAAGAAATCGATCACACACACACACACTCATACACACACGCACGTATGCGCGCGCGCATGCACACACACACACAGAGAGAGAGAGAGAGACAGAGAGAGAGAGAGGGTAGTAAAAACAATAAAAATTACTGTGTTTCGCTGCATTTCGCTTATTCTCATGCTAAATCAATCAAATTAATCAATTAATGAGCGATTGCCCTGGGGACAGAGGTGGAGAATGGGAAGAGAGAGAGAGAGAGAGAGAGAGAGAGGAGAGAGAGAGAGAGAGAGAAGAAAGAAAGAGAGAGAGAGAGAGAGAGAGAGAGAGAGAGAGATGGACAGAGAGAGAGACGGACAGACAGACATGCAGACAGACAGACAAACAGACAGACGCAGAGAGGGGTTGTGAATTACAGTGTAATGAATGAGTCACAGGGTAAACAATGAAAGGTACACCTCCAAAGTTGGCTAGGACTACAAAATTCATGAACACAACACAACACAATGAACTCGGGAACGCTCGGAAGCGGGGGGGAGGGAGGCCGGGTGGGGCAGGCAGGTGAGGGCGGGTTGGTGGACTACGGCAGGCACCAGCTGCACAGCATGGCCGAGTGCAATGGTACCGTGAAGGACCTGCCTGCCATGGCCCTTCTCTTTATCGTTCACAGATGCATATCACCCCAATGGTCCCACCCTTCTGTTGGTGAAGCTGTGCATCCTATCCTCAGCGGAAGGGGGAACTGACACTGCCACGTGACTGAAAAGAGCCCAACTCCTCAAACACACACACACACACACACACACTGTGATGCGACGCTCACTGACTACGCACACTGCAGGGAGGTTTTAGCCCAAATCCCCCCCCCCCCCCCCCCCCCCCCCCCCCAAACCAGTGTGATGCAACGCTCACTGACTACATACCATACACTACAGGTGGTTAGAAGTGAGCTGACTGCAGGCAGAAATTCAAACAGTAAAACAGAAAATATCATGCGTCCGCCAAACAACAGGGACAAACACATTACAGGACAAAACCCAATACAGAGATGGGCCGTGCTTTGTGATTTGTTTGTGGCTTACTAATTAACTCTTTTGAAACATTCACACTGTGGGAACCAGACCAGCGAGTC
>JADBJO010001841.1:300000-302500 GCA_016801955.1 Conus betulinus
TGTGCGCGCGCGCGCGCGCGCGCGTGCGTGTTCTCCGGTAGAGACTGCTGCCGCAGCCTTACACAAACGTGTCATACGACATCGTTAGGTCATGTGGAGCTGGAACACTCTCACACAGACGCTTCTAGCCCACAGAGACGCTACAGGGCTGCGTTGGGTCATATCGAGTTTGAACTTTTTTCCCCTCTCTCACAATAGGCTTCTAACTTACAGACACGCTGTAGGGCAGCGCTGGGTCATGTCGAGTTGAAACTTTTTTTTTTTTTTTTTAAACCTCACACACGGGAGACTACAAACTTGTGTACACACGCTCCCCTTTCTCCCACAGTAATATGACAGATGCTATTTTTCTTAACACAATCCTAAACATCGGAGGCTATCTTTCCTTAGCAATGAAAAACAATGGAGACGATCGTCTCCACACTAAAGTCAACGACAGAGGTCTTTCTCATACATTTAATAAAGGGAGAAACCCTGATTCTTTTGCCTACTCACTAGCGATGAAAGATGGCGACCTCTTACATTAATTAAAAACGCAAACGATCATCTTTTATACGGTGTGAATTATGACGTCGTATAACTGATAGAGGCCGTCTTTCTCTCGCCCAGTGAAAAATATTGAAAATGACCTTTCCCAATCAAATGGAGACGATTTTTCAGACTCAATAATGATAAAACAGATGACCCTCTCACAAATCATAAATCATGGTGATCATCTCTCCGGCACACTGCTGATGAACCATGGGAGAAAACGTTTCGGGCACAATCATAGATAAGGCAAATCTTTCTCGTAGGCTACGAACTTCTTTGCTCACCACTACGACAGAAGATTTTTCTCACGGCTTATTATATAAACTTGGAGACGTTCTTCACGCCATCAAAATTCAAAATTACGAGTGACGTAGTATGGAGACGCCTTCTCTCTCCAACCGTAAGAAATCGGCTAAACGTTAATGCTGACAACGTCCTCGCTCAAGTCTTTAAAACGTTTGCCAATAGTGGCCTAGTTGCCTTTCGCACCCACTCCTCGCACCTGCGCAGACGGACGATGATGGCCCGTGAACATGTTCGAAATGTGTGGTGTGTGTGTGTGTGTGGGTGGGGGGGGGGTGGGGGGGGGGGGGGGGGGGGGGGGGGATACAATACAAACTATCTGAGCAGACCGCGCCAAAGACATGGAACAACAAGCGACAATACAACAGCAATGCGTTTTGACCTCCGAGGTTTTCGACAGGCAATACAAAACAAACCTAGAAAGGCATTTGGGAGATCCGTACACCTTGACCCACGTCGAACGGATCCTGGATCCGCGCTTCGATCCGCACCCGCCCTAAAACGGAATGGCCTCGTTGTGGGCCGCATCCCATTCGTCCACCGAGTGTCATCGACATCGGAACGGCAGACTGTGTGCGGTCTTACTGTCAGACAGACAGACAGATAGAGACAGCCAGCCAAAACCGGCACCGTCCCGTCCTGGAAAACACAACAATCCCTTTGACCCAAGTCACATAACCATCCGCTGTGTGAGAAATGGCCCGACGCTCTCTTTCCATCGTGTCCAAATTCAACAGTCATCTGATCACTTCACCCCCTCTTTCAAGAGTTCCTTTACAGCTCAGTCCCGGTGTGTGCGCAAACCCTCGTCTTTATGACACGGGAACCATCTAGCCATGTTTTCACATGCTTGTGTGTGTTTTCAGTCGATTGCGCATTCATTCAAAACCAAACCAAACAAAACAAAAAACACACAATAAAACGCGCATTGTGATGATTCCTTGCTCGCGGGAGCAAGAGTGGACACAATAGAGCGTTTTTTTGTTGTTTTCGTTTTTCTATTTATAATATCTATTTAGTTAAATTCATTTTTTTTTTTTCTTTTCAAAGCAGAGTTCTCATGTATTATTCTTGTTATCTTGTTGTTGTTGTACTTGTTGCTGTTGTTGTTGTATTTGTTGTCGTTTATGTTTATGCAAACGATTTGAATTATGTGGGTGTGTGCCCCCCTCCCCTCCCCAATGCCACAGCCCTGTCCGCTATGAACAAAACGAAAAACAGAGCAACAACAACAAAAATTGTTGCCGATTAGAAAAGAAAAAAAAAAATCTTTCGTCTAGAACTCTCTCTTGTTTTCTTCTCTTTCTCTGTGTTAATTGCGGAGGCACACACACACACTCACACACACACACACACACACACACACACACGCGCGCGCGCGCGCGCGCGCGCGTACACACACACGCACACACACACACACACACACACACACACACATAAACACGCATACACAAACGCACCCACATGCAATTTAAAACCCGTGCTCACATGCACGCACACACTTACGCCCAAACACATACATACACTGCAGATAATGACAGGCTAATTCACAATGAAAGGCGTGTACAGCTATCGATAATAATAGCGTTCAACAATCCGGCTACGGGGATGTGTAGCGAAACTTGCACTGAACACAACGAAATAGAACAGAGAGAGAGAGAGAGAG
>JADBJO010001841.1:307500-310000 GCA_016801955.1 Conus betulinus
GAAAAAAGAGGTCCAGTGAAGATAAGAAACAGGCACGGAAGGGGCTAGGTTGGCGTGCGGAAGGTGTGGGGGAGGGAGGTGGGGGGGGGGGGGGGGGGGGGGGGGTGGAGAGTAAGGAGGGCGGAGGGACGAGAGGGTAGGGAGGAAGGAGCATGGAGAGAGAGAGAGAGAGAGAGAGAGAGAGAGAGAGAGTGTTGGAGGGCGATGATGCGTCCCTAACGTGTGGGTGGGAGTGGAGAGAGACAGGAGGGTGGGTGACGAATGGGGTGGGGGTGGGGGTGGGGGGTGGGGTGGGGGGGGGTGGGTCGCGACTCGGGATGCAACCCACAGGTCAGGATGGAAGCGGCCGCCGGGTTTTGCGCCATTGTTGTTCCACGTCCCCGCTTGCGCTTCACGGTGAAGCTGAGCGTTACGTACTGCTGCCCCTTTAAGCTAACGCGTGTTTTTTTGTTTTGTTTTGTTTTTTTTTGGGGGGGGGGGGGGGAGGGTTGTGGTGGTGGTTAATAATGAATGTCCACCAACCTAGGGGGGTGGGGGGTGGGGGGGGGTGGGGACAACAATATTACACGATCAACGCGCGTTTTGGTTGGTTGATTTGTCAGCATTCGAGCATGCTCATAACAGTGGTATCGTGTCGTCAATCAGAGCGCCAGGAGATTGCCAACTAGAGCGCATCTGTTTGGACAACACGAGGGCAAATCATCCACTCCTTTCGTTGAACGTGTTGATCATGGCGTGTAAAGCATCCCACGACAACTAACCGACGGCATGATTATGACTGGGGGCAAAAAGCAGACTTTGTTTTATAAGCTCCAATTTTCAGTGAAACTGCGAGAGCATGCGCAAGCCAACGTGTGAAGAAAAAAAAAAAACATTGCATTATCATGTGCCACAAGAACCAAGCAAACATAAACACACTTAAACAGTCAACGTCTTACAATAATCGGTAGGTGTAAAACAAAATTAAAAAACAACAACAACAAACAGAAAACAACTTTGAACCTTTGCAAGGCTTACAGTTTGTTTAACAGATTCATTATTGTACTGTTTTCTATTATTCGCCCCAAAGTATTATTAGTTTTCAAGTTGAACTTCCCCCTTCTTCTCTCAACCACTTCTATCCTCTCTCTGCCAAGAACAGAACAAAGGATGTGGGGTTGGGGGGGGTGGGGGGTGGGTGGGGGGAGGAGGGGGAAGGTTGGGCTGGTCAGTTCAGAAACAGAGAAATGAGAAGAGCGCTCGCGCACGCTCGTGTGTGTGTGTGTGTGTGTGTGTGTGTGTTTGTGTGTGTGCGTGTGCGTGCGTGCGTGCGTGTGCGCGCGCGCGCAAAACCAATGAGACCGAAAGAAAGTATCTATGCGCTAATTTCTTTTTTTTTTTTTTCTTCAAAGCTCATAAAATAATTTCTTGTGTCTAACCCGATACCTGTCCCACCCCCACCCCCGACATTCCCCCACCCCCCCCCCCCCACCCCCATCTCTCCCCCTTTACTCCTCTCCCCAAATTCTCCTCCTCTTTTAGGTCCCCCTTCATCTCTCATGTACTACTCTCCGTCCTCTCCTTCCTTCAAACGCCAACTCCGCCATGCCCTCTTTTACAACCTTGACCCTTTGGAATCTGATTACACAGATGTGTAAACGAGTGTGGATTGTAAAGCGCAGAGAGCTTGGTCTCCAGCCGAGAATAGGCGCTATATAAGTGTTCATTGTTATTATTATTATTATTATTATTATTATTATGGGTTTTCCCCTCAATGATGAACTCGAATCTCGGCATAATTCACTTAGCAGTGTCTACTGCATTAAAAATGCGACCATCAAGCACACAAAAAAATTGTTTGCTTTTTATTGACTATTTGTCGTATTGTCATGTTTGTTATTCAAGGCCATGTGTGCTGTCTCCCTCAGCACTTTAAGGGAAATATGATGGGTCTTTGAAGAAAGAAAGGAAAAAAAAAAAATCCTTTCTATATACAGAATATGACGACGACTAACACAGATCTTAAAGGAAAAGAAACGACAGACAGGCCTGCTGTCATTCACAAGAATTATGGCAATACAGTTTAAGAGAAAAAAAAAAAAGAAAAGAAAAGAAGGAATAGAAGGTTCACTGTGTTGTACAGGAATTTAAAAAAGAAAGAAGAAAAAGGTATAAAAAAAAAAAACATTAAAAAAGGAGGGGAGGAGAGGCAGGGTTACTATCTTTCACAGTAATTGGCAGTACAGTTAGAAAGGTAGGCCTACTGGCTCTCATGGGAATTACGGCAATACAGTTAAAAAGATAGGCCTACTGTCTCTCTTAGGAATTATGGCAACACAGTTAAAAAGATAGGCCTACTGTCTCTCACATGAATTACGGCAATACAGTTGAAAAGATAGGCCTACCGTCTCTCTTAGGAATTATGGCAACACAGTTAAAAAGATAGGCCTACTGTCTCTCACATGAATTACGGCAATACAGTTAAAAAGATAGGCCTACTGTCTCTCACATGAATTACGGC
>JADBJO010001841.1:317500-330000 GCA_016801955.1 Conus betulinus
TTTATTATCATCTTTACTTTTTTTTTCTTTGGGAGGTGGGAGCGAGGTCCAGAAACCCATACATTTTGCTCCTGTTAACACGATGAATTCATAACGTGTGTGTGTGTGTGTGTGTGTGTGTGTGTGTGTGTGTGTGTGTGTGTGTGTGTGTGTGTGTGCGTGCGTGTGTGTGTGTGTGTGTGTGTGTGTGTGTGTGTGTGTGTGTGTGTGTGTGAGAGAGAGAGAGAGAGAGAGAGAGAGAGAGAGAGAGAGAGAGAGAGAGAGAGAGAGAGAGAGTTTGTAGGTCGTGAAGGAAAAGTGGAACGAAGACAAAAGCAGATATGCAAAAGTATCGTCAGAAACATACAAACCAACAATCATAGAACACACACACACACACACACACACACACACACACACACACACACACACACACACACTTTTGAATTGCTCCACAAGGTCTTGTTGATACGAAAAAAAAAAAAGATATATATCTTCTCAGTAAACACTTAATGAAGTAGATGACACTGAAAAAAAAAAAAAAGAAAACACAAATGATGGCATTCAGCGCCGCAGAAGCACCCCTCCATTTATACAATCACGAAAAATGAAAAAAAAAAAAACAAAATTAAAATGAAAAAGAACCGAGAGCAAATTGTGCAATAAAACGTCTATGGCCAGCGGTGGTGAATTGGTCTCCTTACCTCCCAAGCTGTTCCTTTTCAAGTTGTAGGTGCTCTCCTATTGCCCCCGAGGAAAAAGGGAAGGGAAGAGGGGGTGGCGAAGACGAAGAAAAGAAAAGACAACAAAAACAACAATTCCAATGCAAATCAACACGAGTGGGGGCCGACTTCCCATACTCTCGTCCCACACTCCTACACCTGTTAGGCTCACAGACTCCATTTTTTTTTTTTTCACCATTGAATATGAAAATGGGACAGTAAAGTGGGCCAGGCAGGGGGCTGTATTTTTCTCTGTTTTTGTTTTTTTCTTAACTGAAACGTACATACCATAATCATTAAATATGCCCTGTAACACAGAGCAACAACAAAAACAACAACAACAAAATAATACAGACCACGTTTTAGACACCCACTCACTGCACCTTACAAAATGACATTATGATTTACTAACCTGCAGTGGTTATTCGTTAGCTCTTGCTTCACGTGCGCAATGGCATACAATACACATAGCACACATACAGTCCTGCACTAACCATCCGTGCTCTACATATAATCATGCGAGCTTGATTTCTCTTTATTACGGCGGACATGTGTTTTCAAACCTGTCTTACAATTAAGTGGTCTTCTTACACACGATGCTACGCATCCCAGGATCATATACTTAGCAACACCTTCGAGGGATCAGACAGGAACGCCCCCACACGTTGTGACCCCGTCACGTCTTTTTCGCTCAAGTTGACTACGGCTCCTGTTGGACTGGTGACGGGGTCGGACAGGTCAGATTCCATGGTGTTCGAAAAGATTCCGCGGTTCCGGCTTTCGTCAGCAACAGGCATAGTACTGAGATGTCCTTTGTGATTAAAAGCAGTTCTAAGCGAAAGGGGGCATGTATGTATACTCTCTCTCTCTCTCTCTCTCTCTCTCTCTCTCTCTCTCTCTCTCTCTCTCACACACACACACACACACACACATTCACACACACACTCAGAGTTAAATAAATTTTATGATTATTGTACCTAACGGGACTTCAGATCAATTGTGGGGAAAAAAAAAGTCATTTTCACGAAAACGGATCTTAAACTACCCCTTGTATTCAAATGTGGCTCCAATATCATACACATCACAAGCCAGTACAAATACTTTTGAGCCATTTTTTATTTTTTTTTAAGTGGTGTGTTCACAAGTGCACAAAAAAACACCTCGCAAAGCAAGCAAACAAAGCACTGCACACCTTGAGAAGGACAAGTCAATGTAAGAGCTGAGACCAGATGTCATGACGCACGTCTTTCACCTGCTGATCACACCAATATCAACTTATGGCACTGAAGTGAGGTTCCCTCATGCAAATCACGACCTAACCCCCCCACGTTCACGCTTTTTCAACAGAGCCTATCCCATGCGTTCCCCTAAAAAAATACATAGACTTCGCAAGAATCTTCAAAGCCCATACAAAAAAAAAAAAAAAAAAAAAAAAAAAAAAAAAAAAAAAGAAAAAGACAACGAACCTTACAGCGTTTAAGAGAACTTGATCGTGTTCTTCCATTAGCCTAAATGTCATGCACTGAGCGTCTGGTAACACATAATAACAGCAGACAGCACGGCACGTCTTACCTCAGTCACATAACAGCATGGTGCACAATACAGAAGTATCTAACACTCTACGGCTACAACTTATCCGAACTGCTCCCCACATGAATCAGGAATGAAGCAAACCTGGAGAACCGAGTCAACCCTCAGAATCGGGAGAACAAAGCACACGCCATCAAAAAGACACCAGAATCTAAGTGAGTACACAAGACCTCCCAAAACAACAACAACAACAACAAAAAAGGCTCCCACTTCTAGACTAAGAGAACGACCCGACTACAGCCATCCACAACACACGTTCAAAACTTCGAACCGAGTCGTGGTTTCAGCAGACTTAGTGTCAGCACTCCTGACCTATCAACAGAAAGGGGTGGATGTATGAACACTGCGAGAGACGACAGACAATGCTCAGCATGTGGTGTTGTTGTTGAAGATCCAACATTTTCTGGACTGCTGCTTCTTCACACACAGACCGCTAAGACTGGAGCCAACAGATCAGCGATCACAAGACATGGCTAGCAACACCCACACATGTATCAACTATGCCCAAGTGAAATGATGGGGCAATGACGACCTACAAATTCATGTCAGAAGAATATATTCATGATTGTATGACTATCAAAAGATGTTTTCCAAACAGACTGGCGGCTCTCAGTCGTCAAGTGATTCTTGTACAAATTGAAAGAAATCAATTCGAAAATAAGCAAAATAACCCTGAAAAAGAATTTCTGTAGAATCTCTTCTCATGTAAGACATGGTCATCAGTAAAGGTTTTTTTTTTTTTTTTTTCCTCCTATTGAATTAGAGAGAGAGAGAGAGAGACAGACAGACAGACAGACAAACAGACGGGCGGGGAGGGGAAGGGAAGAAAAGAGGTGCCAAGGCTACAACAATATACGCAGCAGCCCAAACTAAAAACTCGCAACCGCAACGAAATGAAAGCCTCTCTCTCTCTCTCTCTCTCTCTCTCTCTCTCTCTCTCTCTCTCTCTCTCTCACACACACACACACACACACACACTCTCGCACGCACACACATGCGAGCGTACGCGCACACACAACGCACACTCAAGCCGGCAAGTCGAGTCGAGCCCGACTGCATTTCCTAACAATCTTCACCCTTCCTCCCCATCACACCCTCCCACCGTGATCCTCCTCCAAGTCACCCTTTGAACCAGAGACGTGGCAATGACCTCCATGCCCTCGTGACCCCGTGAGGTCAGCCAGTGGGTTGGACTGACTGCGAAAAAGTGGCATCGGATGGGGAGGAGAATACCCGTGACCTTGCGCGCCAATCAGACGACGGTACTATTTCCTTGTTTAGTGTGAAAAAAAATCTTTTTTTGTGATTTTCTTTTATTTGACTGATTGACATTATAAATGTTTGGGTTGTGGTAGCGGTAGTTTTATATTTGTTTTTCATTAAAAAACAACAACAACAACAAAAAAAAAAAAAAACCAACTCGTATGCTTTTTTTTTGTTTATTCGTTTATATGTATCTTTTTTAAAGCTTTTTTTTTTTAAATCCCCCGTGCCTCTTAGGACAGTAAAAGGACCTGAACCGTTAAACAGCCACAGAACGCGAGACCTTCTCCATGGTAATCGATGAGGATGAGGGGATGTGAAGATGGTGCCACGGAGCACTGTTCTGGCCCGAGACGACGCGACAGGACTGTGCGGAACATTATCCAGGCGTGGACCTGGTCTAGGTGAAAGACACTTTTGGAGTGTTGGTTAAAACATTAAAGTACTCCTCCTCCCGACAGACGCGTCTATAATCCTGTGGTATTCTCACTACCAAGGGTTATCAAAACAAACAAACAAACAAACAAAACAAACAAAAGAAAAAAACAACAGAAACCGACGTCACCCCAAAACAGCCAGTGAAAGGTAGAAAACGCGAAGAAAGTGGCGTAAAGAATACATACATGTCTCTGATGAGAATCGAACACAAAACTTCTCAGCCCGCTAGATATTCTTATTTACGGTGCATGGTGAACGAAATGCCAATAGCGGGGGGGGGGGGGGGGGAGGGTCTAACAGATTTCCGTGCCCGAGTTCTCCCTCTTTCAGACTTTAAAAAAAAAAAAAAAAAAAAAAAAATTCTTCTGGTTTCGGTTGAGGATGACGTGGATTTGAAATGGGATGAACCGCCATCAGAAGAGACTCGGCGGCCACAAAGTCTCTCTCTCCTTCATGTGTGAACCCTAACATTAGTGAGTCAGACTACTAGATTCGCCCAAGTCTGTAAACTTCGTCACCATTAGTACACAAATCCGGCGTGTTGTTTCTTTTGCTGTGACGCTGTAACAGTAACGTATAGGTAGTAGGTATATAGCTTTAGAAGACCAAAAAAAAACACACACACACAACAAAAAAAAAAAAAAAAAAACAAAACTAAAAAAAAAAGTCGGCGCTTTTGTGAGTGAACTATACAAGTGTGTGTGTGTGTGTGTGTGTGTGTGTGTGTGTGTGTGCTTGCAGGGAACCCTTAAACAAACCTAATACTTATCTCACCTTTCGCCGAGAGTTTGAGGACAATCGACAATGTCAGCACTGGTACCTACTACCCCTGTTGGTAAATGAAGCGTTTGTTTCTTTTCATTGCTCCCCCCCCCCCCCCCCCCCCCCCCCCCCGTTCCACTTCACCCCTCGTTCCACCCCCCCCTCATCCCCCCCCCCCCCCCCCCCCCCCCCCCCCCCCCGTTCCCTCCCCGTTCCTCCCACCTTGTTTCCCGTGCTCCTGCTGTTACATTTCTTTCTTTCATCTTCGAATGTAAAAACAACATGCTCTCAGTGTAGGTTCGCCGGTTGAAAAGAAAATCGATTATTCCTCCACCAACACCCCCACCCCCCCGCGGGCCTGAAAAATGCCCCACGCGAAACAGTTGTTGGTGTTTTCAATAACAGACAGGTGCTTGTTGTTGCTCTTGTTTGTCGTTGTTGATGTTTGGTGTTGGTGGTGGTGGTGGTGGTGGTGTGTGTGTGTGTGTGTGTGTGTGTGTGTGTGTGTGTGTGTATGTGTTTTTGCGCGCGCGCGCGCGCGCGCGTGTGTGCGTGTGATGTACCTGCGAGCCGCGTGTGTGTGTCTCTCTGTGTGTGCATGTGTGCGTGCGTGCGTGCGTGTATGTGTGTATGTGTATGTGTTTAATGCGTGCGTGCGTGTGCGTGCGTGTGTGCCTAAAATAGGTATTGGGGCTTGGAGGGGCGGGAGGCGGGAAAGGGCGAGAATGAGAGAACTGGCGAGGACAATATTTAAACTTCGTGTTCAAAGCCCTGGGTCGACTGGCCTATAAACAGCTCATTTGACTATGTCTCATTGGGTTTCTTCACTTATCGATCGACATTTCTTCAACATTTTGCCTTCTGCTGTTTAAGTGTGTGTGTGTGTGTGTGTGTGTGTGTGTGTGTGTGTGTGTGCCCACGCGCGCGCGCGCCCGCGCGTACCGTACCCTCGCAGTGGAGACCTGGCCAACTTCTTGCTTTGAGGCGAGAGATGTCAGATTCAGACCTATACAAAACCCTTCTCTCTCTCTCTTCTCTCTCTTTTTCTCGCGCGCGCGCGCGCGCGCGCGCATCTCCCGACCCCACCCACACACCCATACACAAGTCGTGATGTCGTTTATCACCCAGTCGACCGCGGAGACCATACATCTGAGTGGAAAGGAAGTTACACTGAACCACAACTCGTGTGAAAACAAAGTTTTGTGCTGGGGGGGGCTGGTTGAGGAATAGGGCGGGGGAATAAAAAAAAAAAAAAACGAAAAAGAAGAACAGAGAGAGAGAGAGAGAGAGAGAGACTCGCTGAAGTAAAGTCCACGCACATTGTTTAATTACAGATTAAATTAAAAAAAAAAAAAATTACGGATGGGGTGTGGTTGGGGGGGGGGGGGGGGGGGGTGGGGGGGGGGGGGGGGGGGGGGGGGGGGGGGGGGGGGGGGGGGGGGGGGGGGGGGGGGGGGGGGGGGGGGGTGGGGGGGGGGGGGGGGGCGGCGGATTGCGGCCAGGACACGCACTCTCGTCCAGGAAACGGGGCATAGGCGACAGGATGAAAAAAAAAAAAAGAAGAAAATCGAACTTAATCCACACAAAAACAACAGACCTCAGATCAGGCTTGTAGCCCAGCCAACTACGGAGGCCAGACAGATCACACAGGGGTGAATGTCCAGTTGCAAAAATGAGAACAAAACAAAACCGTACACCTGCAAAACCCAGCTGACCTACAGTGCGTTTCAGTGTCATGATAATTACGGCCCGGCCGATCACCACACAGACTCCGTTCACGTCGACCACCATACTGAATCAAGACCGTGTGTCCTACCGTTCACGTCGACCACCATACTGAATCAAGACCGTGTGTCCTAAGATATACCATGACAACCAGCGAACACAGCTCCTACGGCCGTTTCATGTACTGAATTCAAAACATTCCCACTACTGTAATAGCATCCTTAATGCAGTCCTGCTGCAGTTTCGGCGCAGTTTTCCTCTTTTTTGTTCATCTGTAAGCTCTCAAACTATTTGATCAAAGTCCGATTCATAAGGAAAATAAAAAAAAAAAAAAGTGGGGAAGGGGGGGGAGGGGAAAGGGGGGGGGGGGGGGGGGGGGGGGGGGGGGGGGGGGGGGGGAGGGGGGGGGGGGGGGGGGCCGCGCCAACGGGCCAATCATTCATCTTGAATTTTTTTTTTTTTTTACCCTTGTTTTAAAAACCTGATTGAGAAAAAAAAAATCCTTAATTAAAACAAAACAAAACAAAACAAAACCAAAAAAACCGAACGAACAAAGAAACAAAACATGCCACTTCCGCTACCAACAAACCAAAACAATCAAGCGAACAAACACCGAGTGCAAAAAACAAACGAACGAACAAACAAACAAAAACATACCACCACCACTACCAACAAAACAAAAAAATCAAACATTGAAAAAAAACAAACAAAAAAAAAAACATCGGGCCAAATGAAGCTGTACTCGGGAACAGTGTGCGCACTGTCTACCTACACGTCAGATGACAACAAGAGGAAAATGGAGGACCGACCCCCCCCCCCCCCCCCCCCCCCCCCCCCCCCCCCCCCCCCCCTCCCCCCCCCCCCCCCCCCCCCCCCCCCCCCCCGGGCATTTTATAAGTTTAAACGAGAGGGAAAAAAAATGCACACCCACCGTAAAATGACTCTCTCTCTCTCTCTCTTGCACACTCTCTCTCTCTCTCTCTCTCTCTCTCTCTCTCGCCTCTCTCTCTTCTAGAAACGAAAGACAAATGCGCCACTAAGGCAGAAAAGCGATATAAGTGGACAAACATTTCAAACGAATATTAAAATCTTTAAAAAAAAAAAAAAAAAAAAAAAGAGAAAGAGAGAGAGAAAAGAAAAAGAAAAAGTAAAAAAAAAAAAGTAAAAAAAAAAGAGAAAGAAAAACAGACAAAAACCAATGAAAAGAGAGTGCTGCAGAGGGGGGAAATTACTATGCAATTATCCCACAACGAGTCAGCACCACATACAGATCAAACACTTGGCTTTTGACGATCCTCTTTGTCGCATTATCTTTCATATGTTTGTTATGTCCTCACACACACACACACACACACACACAAGATGGAACATCTTGGAAGACGTTCACACTATGTGCAGTATAGATAAGACGGATTCTTATATACCGAGCTCCCCCCCCCCCCCCCCCCCACCAACAGCTGAATGATGACGACCACAAAGTTTAAAGAAGACCTGGTACCCCACCACACCCCCCCCTTCCCTTAACCCCCCACCCCACCCACCCCCCCCAGTTCACACTACCCCCCCCCCCCACCCCCCCCCCCCGCCTTATTACCCCGAGCTCCTACCCCCCCCCCCCCCCCCCCCCCCCCACCACCCCCCCCGCAAACAGCTGTAATGATGACCACAAAACCCCCCCCCACCCCCCCCCCCCCCCCCCCCCCCCCCCCCCCCCCCCCCCCCCCCCCCCCCCCCCCCCCCCCCCCGCCTTGAAAAAAAAATCCAATACAAAACACCATCCCACTCGCAACCCTTCTACGGCCACCTTACTGGTCAATGAGTAACGTGGAAATAATTATAGATAATACAAACTAACATGATACGACTCCAGATCTTTTACACACACCAGCTGTGGTGACGTGGCCATTCTAACAACACAAACTGAAACATTTGTATACGACCTACAACATTTTTACTGCCGTCGTGGCAAAGAAACCACAATTAAACAGATCAAACACACAAAATACTTGCCACTCTTATACAAACAACTGCAGCTGAGACAAGGAAATCATTAGAAAACAAATACCAACGTGAAATACCTCCCAATTTTACATAAACTACAGTGGTGACAAGAAATTCATAATAGTACAAATTAAAACACGAAACACCTTCCAGACTAATACAACGACAAAAGTGACACGGTAATATTACAAATTAAAAGAGAAATACCTCCCAATCTAACGTAACTGCAGTTGTGACAAGGAATCAACAGAAATACTAACAAGCACAATACAGCGCCCAAGCTTCACACAGTTACAGTGGTGACGTGGAACTGATCATGTAATTTTGACATAATACGGCTCCCCATCTGCACTGGTGCCATGTGTTTTATAACCGTACAAACTAACGCAGTACAGCTTTAAAAAAAAAAAAAAAAAAAAAAAAAAAAAAAACATGTACAAAACTGCGGTGGCGACGAAGACATGATAACAACACAACTCCCAAACCCCTCTACTCTGTCGAAGCGTCACACAAATGACAAAAATAAAATACAATACAAATAGCACCCCCACCCCCACCCCCCCACCCCCACCCCTCCCCACCTCCCTCAAAACCAGTGACGACAAGGAAATGACCGTACAACACGATGAGTGTTACATGATCACAATTGTTACCTCGTCACAACTATTTTCCCCCTACCCAGCGTTGCGTTTCAGACCATTCGACAGATCAGTTGAAGTCACAAGTTCTGGACATTTTCGACCCGATTCAAAGTACGAGCCGCCGTGTTCGGGGGAAAAAAAAAACCCAAAAAACCCAGGAGCGTTGTCCACAGTCCAATCGAATTATACCCAGTTACCCGTTATGTAGTGGTATGGTGCACGCTGACCTTGACCCGCCGATTCTCAATGCTTTCCTCTTTCTTGGAGAAGGGGGAGAGGGGGTGGTGGGTGGGGCACGGGTTGTGGAAGAAGTTTCTGTGCTTGTCTTTTTCGTCAGTCGTTGGAATTTTGTGTGTGATTTTACCTAACCATTTTTCAGGCATACAAAAATGAAAAAAATATTAACTGAATGTTTTTAAACGACTCCATTCACGTCCCCACCCCATCTCCGGATGTTTAACAGAATGTGTGTGTGTGTGTGTGTGTGTGTGTGTGTGTGTGTGTGTGTGTGTGTGTGTGTGTGTGTGTGTGTGTGTGTGCGCGCGCGCGCGCGCGCGTCTTTTTCGTCGGTCGTTAGAATTTTTTTTTCTTTTATGTAATTCTATTTATCTATCTATCCGTCATTCTGTCTATCTATCTATCTGTCTATCTATAGCAAAAAAAGTTGGAATTTTTCAAACAATAAAAAAACAGGTAAAGCGAACCATGTAGCGAGACAAGAATTCGCCGCCAAAATGTCATGTTAGTTATGATGATGGTGGCAGTGGTTGTGGCTGATGTTGTTGCTGTTGCTTGTTAAGAACAACAATAATAATAAATAACAAAAAATTATTATCATTATTCTTTTATTGATATGATTATCAGTATTATCATTATCATCACTATCATCATTATCACTGTCATTATTATAGCTGTTTTGTTTGGTTGCCGTTGCTGCTCACCCTATCTTGATGCTAAGGGCGTTTCCAGTATGGTCGCTTTCTTGAAGGTCTGTGGTGCAAGTAGTATTTTATTTCGGCTGTGTCGCAGTATAGTGGAAATTACAACAAGTTCTACCAGAAATGTCATAAGAAAAAAGCGAAAGTGACAACAAACTGGAAATTCTTACAGAAAGCCTGTCATAAGAAAATATGCTCAGAAAATCTGCGACGGATGCCTGACTAGTGACGCGAAAGTGACAACTTGGCAAACAAGCAAAAAATGAAAATAAAGTACAAAAAAACAAAAAAAACCCCCCCCCCCCCCCCCCAAAAAAAAAAAAAAAAAAAGCACAAAAGACACACAAAAAACAGACAATTTTGATGAAATGGACGTTGTATGTCAAAGATTGTGCTAAGTTCTATGCCAAGAAGTTCTTTTCTGTCACTCAGACTCTATCCTGATTTATCGGTTTATTTCTGTTACTGATTTCTTTATCTATCTATCTAGACAATCTGCCTATCAATCGAGCGATCGATCGATGTTTTTTTTTTTTTTTTTTTTAAATCTTTCTTGTCTCTCTTTACTGTCATTTATTGTTTTTCCTCCCTTTGTTGTTGATTTTCCTGTCTTTGTTCTGGAAACTCGTTCACACCTCTTTTTTTTTTTTTTTTTTTTTTCCTTTTTCTTTTTTTTTTCTTTTCTTTTTAAAAAAAAAAAAAGCGAGGGTGAGGGGGGTATGGAGGCAGGGGTGGCGGTGAGGGTTGGGGGTGGGGGTGGGGGTGGAGTAGGGTGTTTTCAACATATGACATGACGGTTATTTATTTCTTTATTTTTAGTGCTGTGAACCAGGCAACGAAAAATGTGTTCTGTTCAGGCTAGCCGCTACATATTCCGCAGTCTCTACAAGACTACTCTGGCTTTCTCAGCTTTTTGTTACATCTCACGGTTTTCTTTTTTTCTTTCTTTCTTTGTCTTCGTTTCTGTTCTGTTTCTTTTTCCTTTCCTTTTTTTTTTTTTTTTTTTTTGCCTCAGTCGAACAGCGCTTGTGTGGGAAATATCGTGTGAAATAACGGGGCCCTCGGCGTGGCATGGTCCAATCCAAGCTGTGCGGATGACGAAAACTGAGCTACCACGTCATTTGTGTACAAAAAAAAAAAAAATAGTGCCCGTTGGTGTGTCTGTTTTATGAAGTGTTTTTTTTTTTTTTTTTTTTCCCCTAGACGATTTGACAGCCCTACTAGCAAGGTTCTGGGTGGGGCGGTGGGGCCACAAGAATAAAAACTATAAAAGGACGTAGTTGTACCCATATAGCCAACCAATCCGGTACAAGCCCTAAGTTCCGGGAAGTTGTGTGTGTGTGTGTGTGTGTGTGTGTGTGTGTGTGTGTGTATGCGCGCGCGTGCGTGCGTGTATGTGTGTGTGTGTGTGTGTGTGTGTGTGTGTGTAATTGATTAAGTAACTGATGAATAGATTTGGAAGATCGTAGGCCGTGCTGATAACACCAGCCACGGCGTTTCCCCTCAGCACCGCTACTTTACCATCGTGCCCCAGGCACATTGTCAGATTCATTCATAAACTAAGGCTGAATACCTGGAACACTAAATATTCTCATGGTATTACTTGCGTCTGCAGAGAAAACATTTCTCTGTGCGTCATCTTTTGTTTGAATGCTCAGTGTTGACCTCGCTGTATCAGGAGAAAGGCATTGAGATGACTAACTTTGATAATGTCAGTACTGTCTTACATGGTTCGCATGTTGCTGAAATCGCCATGGTTATTTCGCAGTCACCAATTTTTTTTTTTTTAAGATCAATTCTGTGTACCACTAGGGCATTTCACTTATGCAAGCATGCATATATCAGATGTGGGTTTTAGAAGTACTAACGTGGATAAGTGTGGAGGTTTTTTTTTTCTTTAAAAAAAAAAGAAGAAAATAAGTGTCTAATATCATGCGGCGGCGATGAAAAGACATGAAATAAACCACTGAACTGAACTGAACTGAACAACACTGCGGGTCAGCCACACACTGCAGAATGGAGGGACAGTCAATGTCCACAGCGGACAACTGGCATCAAGTGTCACTGTCACCCCGGCCCCAGACTATCATCAACACGGCTAGCATGATCTCAAGTGAAACTGAAAATGAAATGAGGCAGGGAACAGTAAACAATGGGCCAACCAGAACAGTTTAACCAGAAGAAACAATGGACGAGAAGAGAGAGAAAGAAAGAAAGAAAGAAAGAAAAAGAAAGAACAAAGAGACAGAGTATATGTAACAACAAGAACAATAACGATAAGAACAATATAATGATAATAATAATAATGATAATAATAAAATTAATAATTTGTAGAAGGGAGAAGAAAATAATAATAATAATAACAATACAAATGATAATGATAATACTAATAATAATAATGAAAGTGGACGACAAAAGAAAAAAAAAAGGAAAAAAAAAAA
>JADBJO010001841.1:335000-347500 GCA_016801955.1 Conus betulinus
TAAAAGATAGCCAGAAGGGCCACCGTGCGCAGTTCGGTCTCTGCAGGATACAGGGTGTTTGAACCCCAGAAATGTTGTGCAACATGTGCTGGCCTATAAAATACCCCCCTGTGTAAGAGGTCCACTTTATCCCCGGGAAACGGAGCGGAGTGTGTTTGTTCCCATGTCCCTGGAAAATCAGATGGCTAGCACCGCCAGGTGTGGCGACGGGCAGAACGTCTCCCGGGAAGCTACTAGAGAAGTCCAATCCACTTGGCCGCAACAGTGCCCATGTCATCAAAACACTCCAATTTTGTTTGGTTGTTGCCATCACGAATATTTGACTAGCCCATCACAAACCAAAAAACCATCTGACAAAAGAAAGGACACGAGAGACTCCAAAACTGGAAATAGCAACAAACGGAACAACAAACGTGAGAGAGAGAGAGAGAGGAGAGAGAGAGAGAGAGAGAGGGAGGGGGGGGAGAGGGGGGCGAAAACAAAAAAACAAAAAAAAACACCAGACCCGAAAATTAATATAACCGAAAGAAAGCAGAACGTAACCGAACACACGCACACAAAACTTTATGATAAATAAAATAAACAACACAACCTGTCACGAATGATAAACCTAAATCAGAAGTGTTGTTTATCCTCGTCAGCTTCTGTTTTCTGTCTGTGCAAAGACCACAGCGCTTAAACAGATGTAAACAAAATAAACAGACACCGAGGACATCAATTAAAAGCAGAAGAAAACAAAACAAAAGCATACCTTAACACATTGTCAGATTGAACAAATAGAAAAGACACACACCAACGAACAAAAAAAAAAAAAAAAAAAAAGCAAAACATGTATTCACGAATTCATTAGAGAGAGAGAGAGAGAGAGAGAGAGAGAGAGAGAGAGAGAGAGAGAGAACACACACACACACACACACACACACACACGTTTTGTATCTACGACTAGCCATACTACCATCATTTCTCAAAGCAATCAAACTTAGTAGCATGCCTCACATCGACTGACCAACCAAACAACCCACCAACCAACCCACACACACACACACACGAACCAAACCACCTGGTCCACCGTAAACGAGCGCGGCACATGAGAGCACAGGCCATGACAACACCAACATGCCCCACATCAACGCTGGAGGGGACAGAGGAGGGGAAGGCCGTGAGGACTGGCATTAGCCCCTCCTGCCCCCGCCACCCACTGTCTTACCGGTCCGAGGCCATCGCAGCAGCAGCAGCAGCAGCAGCAACGGCAGTCGGGCGACGGCGGCGACACTGACTAACCCCCAGCACGTCGCCACGCACAAAAGACGACCGTGTTCAACCAATACACCCCCCTTTTGGCAAGGCCAAGAGGGGGGGGGGGGGGGGGGGGGGGGGGGGGGGGGGGGGGAGGGGAGGGGAGGGAGGAGGAGGGAGCGCAAGCTGCCCACCTCTGCGTCACGTGTGTCCGAACTTTTCGGGGGCCGCCCCGGAGCAGGTGTCCGTCAGTTTGCCCACTGTTGGCCCAACTGCTTATAAACTGGAAACGAAAGCTTTGGGCTTATTTGGCTTGTCAATAACTCCGTCGTCCGCGCCTCAGGCCCCGCCCCTTTACGCCGGCTCATCCATAGTCATGAGCGTGGGCGACAGCTTCGCGACAGAGCGCCACAAACGGTGGCGGGGCTGGGATTGGTCGGTGGGCGTGGCCACGTCGCTTGTTAGTGGGAAAGGAGTTGCGAGGGGCCGTCTCACCGTGGGGTGGGCTGACACGGACGCACGCACGCGCAAACGCCACCACGCCCGCCCCGTCCTTCGCCGCGAAGCTCGCCGTCTCTGAGGAATCGTGTTTTTTGTGAACGTCGAGCGTGAAAAATTGAATTTCGGGGGTCCAAAATGAAGGCGCCTGATGAATGCGAACTATATTTGTGTTGTGTTTCGTGAGTAGAATGTGTGTGATTTTCCACTGTTTTCCCCGCGTGTTTCTTAAACTGGCAGAGGGTAAATACTTTCTGACTGAGTGTCTTGTCCAGCTGTTATTTTCCCCTCCTACCACCCCCCCCTCAATATGTCCGCCTCAATTTTTTTTTTTTCTTTGTCTTGTTTTTTTTTTTTTTTTTTTTTTGGTAATGTTTGGATTCAAACATGCATCTTTTCTGTGATATTTCTCATTTTATTTCTTTCCTTTTTTTTTTTTTTTTTTTTTAAAGCGCAATGTAACTTGTTTTTGTTTCATAACAGATTATTATCGTGTAACATGATTCGTGATTTTCATTCCAGCGTTCTATCTTCAGACTAGTTTTCTTATTTCAGTCCAAGCTTTAATAATTTGAAGAGAAAAAAAAAAAAAACCTCCGAAAATGATCATCATCAACTATAATAATAACGATGACTTTAAACAATAATTCATCTTGATTTTTGATTTTTTTTTTTTTAAATATAGTTATTTACGATAACAGAAGAACGACTTGTGGTTGAGAGGTTAGAGTAATGGTATGGCGGTTTTAATCAATGTTGACATTTTTTTATTGATTGATTTATCCACTTGCTTTTATCATGGCATGACAATGATGATAATGCTGATGCCGGCCATCTCCCACTACATTTTAATTTGTTTTATTGGGAGGTAAAGAAAGAAAAGAAAAGAAAAGAAAAGAAAAAAGACAGAAAAACAAAAACAAATAGAAAACAGAAAGTATAATATTGCTGAATTTAATATTGTCTCCGTAAACTGCAATTTCTTGTTAAAAAAAAAAAAACGTTTACAATCTATGCTATTATGCTTGCATAAACTGACATCTCATCAAACAATAACATCAAGAAAAGGACAAACGTACAAACATGGAGAAAGGCAGAAATGAAAAAAGAAACGATGAAAAGGGCAACTCGAATTCATTTCTGTTTCCCCAAACAAATGTTTACAGTTCTATCACAGACGGCAGTAAATGTATAATTATGCTTGACTTTTTTTTTTCTGAAATCTAAAATTTTGATTAAAAAAAAAAAAAAAAAAAAAAAAAAAAAAAAAAAAAGGGAGGTGGGAGGCTTAAAAAAAAAAACCCACATAAAAGACTGAAAAAAAAGCAGAAGATTATGAAAGAAAAAAAAATTTTAAAAGTACGAAAAAGCAGCAGATTATGAAAGAAGAATATAATCATTAAAAGAAAGAAAGAAAGACAGAAAAAAAAAAAAAGAACAAGTGTCCTGAAATAAAAGCACCTCACGAGAACAGGCATTTGTTATTACGCAAACACCTTTCAACAACGTAAATGTAAAAACACACACACACACACACACACACACACACACACCCTGTGGAATAGAGTTTTCAGTTCTATATCTGTGGTTCCCACGACTGTAGCCGTATTTTTTTTCGCCTGCTTCATACTGAAATCGCACACTGCTGTGACGCAGACACGCCAGTGGGAAAAAAAAAAAAAAAAAAAAAAAGGAAGGGAAAAAAAAAAAATCGCATGAAAGACAGAAGATAGCTTGCGTTGCGTTGTTTTGTTTTTTTTTTTTCTTTTTTTTTTTTTCCTCTCCAAGTCTTACAAGTCGTTCAGGTCAGTTCAGGTGTACTCTTTTCCTGGCCCAACCACCACACCTGGCTTTATCTCTGGAAAGGAAAGCGTGGGGGGGGGGGGGGGGGGGGGGGGGGGGGGGGGGGGGGTGGGGGGGGGGGGGGGGGGGGGGGGGGGGGGGGGGGGGGGGAACCAAGCTAGCCTGTTTACAAATGAAGCTTATTTACATTTCACATGTAGGATGCAGCCGATTTATAAATCAAGCTTAATTACATTACATGCATAGGATGGTATCTAATTCCAACTGACGTGACAAACTTAGGTCCGTGCCGACGCGGCGCCTGGCATTCCTTTGGAACTGATCACTGACTAAGAAACAAACCAATGAACAATAATGATGATAAACAACAACAACAACAACACAAGAAAAACAAATCGACCAGGCATTACGTGCAAATGGGCTCTGCAGAATGGGCAGTTTAGTGGCCACTCTCCACGATAAGTTGCTCACAAAACTGTAATCAGCGACAGGGGGTGGGGGTGGGGAGGAGAAGGAATAAAAAAAAAAAGATCCCCATTGGTGATCGATTGATTCCCCGCGTACTCCAGGCGTTTGTCCAGATTGTTTACATTCTCCGTTCGTTGGCTTGCTTCTTTGTTTATTGCGGGCCGGGTTCTTTGTGACGGGGAAACAAAAAGACAGGGTGAACTACATACATACAATACGCTTACAGACGCTCATTTTCTCTCTCTCTCTCTCTCTCGCTCGCTCACTCTTTCTCGCTCGATCGCGTGCAGTTCTCCGCACCACAGGTGATCAAGAAAATGTGTGTGTGTGTGTGTGTGTGTGTGTGTGTGTGAAGATTAAGAACCAAAAAAAAAGTGTGTGTGTGTGTGTGTGTGTGTGTGTGTGTGTGAAGATTAAGATTAAGGAACAAAAAGTGTGTGTGTGTGTGTGTGTGTGTGTGTGTGTGTGTGTGTGTGTTTTGAATGCATGCTTTTATGTGTATTCCTGCGTGTGTGTGTTTGTGATGTACGTTCGCGCGCGTGAGTAATTGGAGAGAGAGAGAGAGAGAGAGAGAGAGAGAGAGAGAGAGAGAGAGAGGGGGGGGGGGGGGGGGGGGATCAGGATACCAGGGATCCCCAAACTCGGATACAGGTTGGTTTTTTTTTTTTTTTTTTTTTTCATTTTGGGGGGGGAGGGGGGGGGGGGGAAGGTGGAGCGGTCATGACGTCAGAGCATTCCAACACCTTCCCACCCCATCTTAACGTGATTTTGAATCTGACCGTGTACAGGGTGGCCAAGGATTCGCAGTTGTAAACAAAAAAAAAAAAATTAAATAGAATAAGAAACATTTCACACGTGCACGCACACACGCACGCACGCACGCACACGCACACAAAAACACGCGCGCGCGCGCGCGCGCGCCCCGCACGCACATCCATAGGGAGGCTTTGACACAAAAAAAAAGTAGTACACAACACATGCACATACAAAACAACATGCGCAGAAGACACCACACTCTGATCAAATCTTCCATTTTCATTCCACAGAGTGCTAAATTTCATTTTGCGAGTCCCAAAGACGGCAAGAATGCTAAGCTACTTACTCCCTATGGTCACTGGACATTGATGCTTTTTACAAGCTTCATAGAGTTTTGTCAACCTCTGGCGGACTTTTCCACGCTCCCCATTTTCTGTTCTCGGGGACTGCGGAATCGGATGGAAGCGAAGAGAAGCAATGCCTAAAGCCCCCCACCACACACCCCACACACCACCTTCTTCCCTCCGTGTCGTCCTTCCGCGGCTTCATCTCCCGGAGTCAACTTCGGTCAGAATTTTGCCTAGGCCACCATTTTGAAGCCCACCATTAAGGGCAACTACAACCCGTCTTTCGGGGGAGTCCAAACGCCACAGCTGTTGGCATGTGTTTCACGTTCGTGTCATCCATCCTGTCAGCACACGATGGCCTTGTCTTCTCTTCCGCTAAAGGGTGGAACTGGATTTAATACATTAAACATGCGTGTAAGACTTCGTGTGCATGTGGTCACACACGAGACCTCCTCCTCCAAAGGACACTGGGAGGATCGGAATCTGCTCAGCGAGTGAACTCGAAAGAGAAAAATCTCTCCCAACCTGCCTTTCTCACATGGAAATGGAACCCAAGGCCTCGGAACAAGAGTGGGGACACCTTACCCACTGGGCCCAGCAGCCTGACAAACACACGTCCGGCTGAACCGTTTCCCCAGCCAAGCTATGGCTGTGACGTCAATGATCATCAGCAACTGACACTGATCATCGTCGGCATCTGTCAGAACAGCCATCTTGTTCCAGTCAGCTGCCAGGTTCTCCTTCATGCTGATCAAGAGCACTGTGACGACAACAGATTCCAAGGACTTTTCAATCACCCGGGATTTAAAAGTCCGACTTTGGGAGGTCTGGAAACGAAGAGCTGAGATCTCATGGACTTTCAAGGACGGGTATGAACCCTGGGTTAAGACACTGTTATCCAGTACCAGCAAAGCTTACTGTATATCTCTGTATCTATCGACACATTGCGTTTGTTTTGTTAGTTGTTCACGACTTGGTTTAGAGGCGCAGTAATTCGATCTTTGCTCTTGTTTCAGTTTCCACCTGCAGTCGACCCCTGTTAAACTATATATATATATGTATATATGTGTGTTATATATATATGTATGTATGTATGTGTGTGTGTGTGGTGTGGAGTGTGTGTGAGAGTGTGAGGAGAGTGAGAGAGACAGAGAGAGAGAGAGAGAGAGAGAGAGAGAGAGAGAGAGAGACAGAGAGAGGGGGGGGGGGGGGGGGGTCTCATCCAGTTCAAAAGCCATCATTCCCCTTCCGCTTCGCTGCATCAGTTTTGCGCCTGTCTGTCCTGACATTCATCATGGCGGCCAACCTTCTGAAGCCCAAAGTCGGGAACCAGGATGAAGAGGGCGCGGTGAGCTGTAACGGGGCAGTTCGGCGTTTGACTGGAAATATTTCTAACCCCCTCACGTGTTTCAGTTGAGAATTCATGGGATAAAAAAAAAAAAAATTAATGCATTTTTCATACATATGATTGACAACATTCACATAACATGACTTGGGCTTTATTCTGCAATCATCTCTATTCAAAAAAGACTCCTCAGACTTCACATCTGTAGACAAAATTTTGAAATTCTAGACTTTGTTCCATCAACTTAATAAGCAGGCAGGTTTAACCTTTCCAGCTTCCTTCCCTCAAGATGTGAATCAAATACAGCTCCCAGCTCCCCCCCCCCACCCCCCACTCCCCTCCCCTCCGTGTTCCAAAACCTACACAGATTTGTCTGGGAAACGCTTGTCCCTTATAGGACGTTAACCTCGCCATCAACTCAACCCTCCTTGTTCGGTCAAACTGGAGAAGCAAAGAAGGTAGCCAGCCTCTCATTGGTGGGTTCAGAGTCGTAAAGCAAAGATAGCCAGCCTGTCATTGGTAGGGCAGTAGTGAAGCAATGGTAGCCAGCTTCTTATTGGTAGGGCAGTAGTGAAGCAAAGATAGCCAGCCTCTCATTGGTAGGGCAGTAGTGAAGCAATGGTAGCCAGCTTCTTATTGGCAGGGCAGTAGTGAGGCAAAGATAGCCAGCCTCTCATTGGTAGGGCAGTAGTAGTGAGGCAATGGTAGCCAGCTTCTCATTGGTAGGGCAGTAGTGAAGCAATGGTAGCCAGCCTCTCATTGGTAGGGCAGTAGTGAAGCAATGGTAGCCAGCTTCTCATTGGTAGGGCAGTAGTGAAGCAATGGTAGCCAGCCTCTCATTGGTAGGGCAGTAGTGAAGCAATGGTAGCCAGCCTCTCATTGGTAGGGCAGTAGTGAGGCAATGGTAGCCAGCCTCTCATTGGTAGGGCAGTAGTGAGGCAATAGTAGCCAGCCTCTCATTGGTAGGGCAGTAGTGAAGCAATGGTAGCCAGCCTCCCCTCGGAAGGAACAAAGTAGTGGAGTAAAGGCAGGCAGCCAGGGACAGAGCAGTAAAGCAAAGGTAGCAGGCCTCTCATAGGTAGAATCACAGCAGTTTTTAAGCAAAGTTAGCCGGCCTCTCACAGGTAGGATCATAGCAGTTTAGCAAAGGTAGCCAGTCTCTTATTGGTAAAATCACAGTGGCGACGACCTAAACTTAACTAATTGATATATTTTGCACATTACAGTATGACGACGATGATGATGATGGTGATGATGATTATGATGATGATGACGACGTAGGGAGAATTCTAGAGACACCTTGACAGCAGAAGGTCTTCAGAGAAGAACTCCCCCCCCCCCCCCCCCCCCCAATCCAAAGTTAACTACTTGATATATTTTGTACATTATAGTATGATGATGATGATGATGACGATGTAGGAAGAATTCAAGAGACAGCTTGACAACAGCAGGTCTTCAGACAAGAGTCCCCTTCCCCTCCCCACCGACAGCTTTTCGGCCCACAACTCCTTACACTATCAGCGGGTCGGGCCACATCCAGGTCATGACTTCTAGATGCCTTTCTGCTATCGGATTTCCCCCCCCCCCCTCCCCCCCCCCCCCCCCCCCCCCCCCCCCCCCCCCCCCCCCCCCCCGACACTGCCGGATTTGAACGGACAACCTCTGGATGGGTGGGCGTCTCAAGACGTTGCCTTTTCAAATGGATGTCTTACCTACATCACTGGTCAAAGTCGGACACCTACGTGGGAAAATACAAGCTATATGAAGTTTACTTTTGTTCCTCCTCGACCACACAAACTATATGGAACTCCTTTTTTTTTTTTTTTTTTTTTTTCTTTTTTTAGCTGCCTCTGCCCTTGCCTATAGGGGTTTTTGTATTCTGCTTACCAGAAATCCCAAGCTGTTTCATGAGATCATAGAGTAATGAGCCTATAAATCTCCTTGATCCTCTGTGGCAAGGATTTTCAGTTTTGAATCCCTAAAGCTGCTGTTACTATTATCATTATTGATAGGTCTATTATTATCTCTCCGCAGGAGATTATTTTATTTCATCCGCGTCCGTTGGTTTCCTCCGTCGCTTGTGTATCTGTCATGTTGATGAAGCAGGAGCAACCACACCGATGTTAACGACGTTTGGTGGAATGACAGAATGTGGCTTCAGAACGAAGCCAGTACAGTCATGGTGGTGCCGATCCGGATTAAAGAAAGGCAGATCCGCGATCCGTTTGAACGCTACAGAGATGTGCGCTTTCTCGGATGCCCTTCTAGTTATTTATCAGCCCACTATTACCGTTAACATTTTCTGTCGACACATTTTTGTGGTGGTGTCTAAGTTAAGCATCCACCTTCTCTCTCTCCTCCCCCCCCCCCCCCCCCTCCCCCTCTCTGTTCAATACGTAGTTTGCTTTCAGAGTGCAGTGGGTGCGAGTAACCCCCTCCCCCCCCACCCCTCATTTTTATCTCCCTCGTCCCCCCCCCCCCCCCTCTCCCCCACGCACACACATCTCCACCTACGGTAGGCCGTATTGTGGTGAGAGGGGCTCTTCGGGGAAAGGGGGGAGTGTGGGATGAGGGGGGGGGGGGGGGGGGGGGTGAGGGACGTAGTAGATCAGCCCATTTTTCACACCAGGACATCTGCCGTGAGAGCCATGCTTACGGGATGACAATGCAATACTACACAATGCAATACAACGCCATACTGTACGCTAAAGTACAACGCAAAAGCCCCCACGGGCGCATTACACAGTACAGTTCAATCTAATGCAGCTCGTTCCAATCCGACCCCCTTGCCAAGGCAACGCAACACGATCCCATGATGACATTTGAACAGGATTCCCCGTGAAATCAGCCCTAAGGAAAAAAAAACAGGAACACAGATTCCAACCTATGTGATTTCATACTCTCTGTTATAAACAAACAAACAAACAAACAAAAAAAAAAAAAAAAAACAAAACAAAAAAAAAAAAAAAAAAAAAAAAAAAAAAGAAAAGAAAAGAAAGTGCCACAACCTCATGAAGCAAATATAGCATCGTCTTCCTTGTTCCAGTTGTAGAGCACACACAGAAGGGGGGGGGGGGGGGGGGGGGGGTAATTCGCGGAGTAAATATTCTCCATTTTAATACGATCCTCCTCCTCTCTCACCCCCCCCCCCCCCCCCCCCCCCCCCGTCCCCCGCAATTTTTCACCTGTCAACAAATCATTGGTGAATCATATTTCTTTTCACCCCTCCCCTCCCTCAATTTTTTTTTTATCATTTAGTTTTTTGTGTGCATTTATCTGTTTTATTCCTTATTCCTCTCCAGAGTACAGTTGTGTATACATCCGTCTTCGTTTGTGTTTTCTTATTCATATAGGCCTATAATGTGCGTGTGTCTATTTTTCTCCCCTCACATACCCCCCCACCACACCCCTTCCCTCCCCCTCCCACCTCGTCCCCTCCCCTCTGTGTTTCTTTTTCGTGTGTGCAAAAAAAAAAAAAAAATAAATTTTTTATTTATTTATTATTTTTTTTTTTTACTTCTATTCCCTTTTGCCTCTGGATAAAGACAGATCCAAGGTCATGACAAACAAGAAAGAAACCTACAGAAAGAAACAAACACACAGAAGAAGAGAGAGAGAGAGAGAGGAGAGAGAGAGAGAGAGAGAGAGAGAGAGAGAGGAAAAATGAAAAGACAGAGAGAAAGGAAAGGACACTGCATAGCGTAAGAGAAATAAGCAGAACAAAAAAAAAGACAAGAGTCAGAACGAAAGAAAATATATAGACCAGTGAGAAAAAAAAAAAAAAGAAAAAAAAAAAAAGACGGAGACAGATAGAAAAGACCGAACAAAAGACTGAAAAAAAAAAGAAAAAGAAAGCAAAAAAAAGAGAAAAAAAATAGTGAAATAGGAAAGAACAAAACAACACGAAACAAGCGAAAATACAACAAATAGACAGAACAGAAAAAACGGAGAGACAGACGGGAGGGCAGTAAAAAAAAAAAAAAAAAAAAAAAAAAAAAAAAAAAAGTCAAGACAGAGAGAAAGGAAACAGAAAAAAAAAGAAAAGAAAAATAAAAAAGATTATAGAGAGAGACAGACAGAAAGTTAATAACGAAGTTAAAACATGTGTGTGTGTGTGTGTGTGTGTGTGTGTGTGTGTGTGTGTGTGTGTGTGTGTGTGTGTGCGAGTGTTTGGACTGTGTGTGTCTGTGTGTGTGCGTGTGTTATTGGTGGTATTTGTGACCTTTATGGGCCTAATACGTGAATAATTTGGCGGATTTTCTTTGGACTTGTTCTAATCTACTACATGTTCTTGTTTTATGGGTTATTTACTGTAAGTATAACATTATGTAGCGTAGATAATGAGCGTATGAAGTCAGACAGGAATTTCCAGGTGGATAAATGAAGCAGTATTGCACTGAACTGAATTGAATGAACTTGAATTAGATTAAAATCAACAAAGAAAAGACAAACAGAAAGAAAAGAAAGCCGTACAAACATAACAAACAGAAAAGCTCGAATAGAGAGAAAAAAAAAAAAAAGAAAAGAACAACAAATAAAGAAATTAAAAAAGCTAAAAAAAAAAAAAAAAAAAAAAAAAAAAAAACCCTATAGAGAGAAAGGATGAAACGAGAAGGGAAAAGAACGGTAAGAAAAGCCAAACCACAGAAAGAAGATAATGAAAAAAAGAAAAAAAAGACATTAAAAAAAGACAAAGATACCCAGAAAAAGGTTAAAACACACACACACACACACACACACACACCACACACACACACACACACAGAGAGAGAGAGAGAGAGAGAGAGAGAGAGAGAGAGAGAGGGGACAAAAGGAATTAAAGAAAAAACAAAAAGAAAGAAAAAAGAAAGAAAAGACGGGGACAGACAGATAGAATAAAACGAATACAATTCATAATAAATAAATGGAAAGAAAGAAGTCAGTCAACTTCGATCGAATGATGATTTTTTTTTTCTCGATAGAAGCAAATTTCTAATCCTAATGAGAAAAATAGCAATGATTCATCTCTCTCTCTCTCTCTCTCTCTCTCTCTCTCTCTCTCTCTCTCTCGCTCGCTCGCTCGCTCTCTCTCGCTCGCTCTCGCGCTCGCACCCTGACTACTGAGGGACACCTTTTCATTATCATATGCTATTCTCTCGAAGAAATAACACGATCATCGACGACCACATGATTTATCTGCACCAGACACAGGGTCGCCTAACTGAACGGCGTGTCTTCAATAACAGCACCAAGAGCTAAATGATATTAAAACTATCGACCCCCTCCGGACTCACCCACGGTACAAAGGGCAGCTGAACACCTTAATCCTGATCACATGATCCATTTGCACGAGACAGACGGCATCCTTCCACTTCACCATCCGATGAATGCGAGGCGTGGGATGTTCAAGTGAGTCAGAACTATCGACGAATTGGATTGACCGACCCAAAATGCTGCACAAGATCGTAGCATGTCGTTTGTGGTATTGATGGGCTATGATGTTGGAGGACCGCCTTGAGCCGTTGGATGACTGCCCTTATAGCCAGGATGAAAAGCCATTGGCACGAAAGGGACAGAACTGCTGTCGAGCGTATGTTTCATGTTCCGACAACTCCCCGGAGGTGTTTCCCCCGTGTCTAGTTCAAGACACGTTTGCACGCCTGCTTGGATATATCACGTCGTTTGTCCTGGTGGTAATTGAGTGTGACATACAAGCGAGACTTAAGTTTAAAATTCATATCCTGAGGAGAACCAGCGCTCGAAACAGACCTGTCGATTTTAAAACTTCCTTTTACCATTCTGTTTTTAACAGATGTTGCTCCCCAAGGGGTCGAGCATTTTAAGAATTCTATTAGGCATTTTAGTGGTGATATATATATATATATATATATATATATATATATATATATATATATATATATAACACGAGTACAAAAATAAAAGCAGGCACACCAGCCACGCACTCTTCATGTTTTATTTAAAAGCTTTTGCCTTTTATTTAGGCTTCGTCAGTATCAGTACATCCTGTTTCACATTGCAAACTGTACTCGTTGACTGGCCAGTTTCTG
>JADBJO010001841.1:352500-360000 GCA_016801955.1 Conus betulinus
CAGTCCATAGGTTAACTGCTAACAGTCCACAAGGTTAAGTGCCCACAGTCCCACAGGTTAAGTGCCAACAGTCCACAGGTGAAGTGCCACTCCAGAAGTTTAAGTACCGGCAGTCCACAAGGATAACTGCCTACAGTCCACAGGTTAAGTGCCAAACAGTCCACAGGTAAAGTGCCACTCCAGAAGTTAAGTACCGGCAGTCCACAGGGATAACTGCCTACAGTCCATAGGTTAAGTGCCAGCAAACCACACGTTAAGTGCCAACAGTCACAGGTAGGTTGTCGAAAGAGCATCCACCTGGAGAGACACTGCAATGCTGCAGAGCGGCCTAGGTGGAATTAAACGGCGTCCAGTCTATTTCAAGCAAGTAACAATATCAACAACATTTAGCAGCAGCAGCAGCAGCAGCAGCAGCAGCGGTAGTCCTAGTGGATATTTTATCTGCGTTTTTTTCGGAAAGCCAAAGCGCCGCACAGTATCAGTCAATACACGCTGATCATCTTGACTCAGGAAACAGGAAACAGCACGTTGCTTTGTACGTCCTATGCGTTCTTGACATCTCCTCTCCCCCCCCCCCCCCCCCCCCCCCCCCCCCCCCCACCCACTTCGCTGCCCTGTACCACACACACACACACACACACACACACACACACACACTGCTGCCTGTAACCTTCTCTCGCTTCGCCACACAAACTCACATCCGCGCGCACCTACGCACCGATATGAAACAGACATGAATTACTGGTTCATCATCAGAAGATTTTTTTGTGGGGCCAGCCAGAACAGCGCTCCCTCACCTTCATCAATCTCACTTCCAGTAACTTAGCTCTTCTGTCATGCGATGTGTATCCCGCCCGAGAGAGAGAGAGAGAGAGAGAGAGAGAGAGAGAGAGAGAGAGAGAGAGGGGGGGGGGGGGCTCCGCAAGATACGACATGCTGAGGACACGTCGCATGACAGAACAGTTAAGTTCTCATGGTCATTAGAAGAGATCCAATGGCTTTGCGAAAACAAAACAAAACAAAAAAAAAATGCTCTCCGGAACTGCTCAGGCAGGGGAGCGACTCGGGGAGAGAGAGAGAGAGAGAGAGAGAGAGAGAGAGAGAGAGAGAGAGAGAGAGAGGAGAAGGGAAAACAGCAACAACAACAACAACAACAAAGCAGAAAAAAGACACGATGGACTGACAGCATTACAGAATGGACATGGGAAGCATTGCAGAAAGCCCAGGCCTTGGCACACCACCACCGACAGAGCTGAAGGAGCATGGTGAACAGTTCGTCAGTACGGCGCCTTAGTGACTGGTCATCGGGGCTGAAGGAGAAAAGGAGAAGTAAAATACTTTTGCCATCTTCGGCATCCACTTTCTCTGCCCCCCAGTCCTTCTCCCTCCCACCTGCAGTTCCCCCCCGCCCCTTCTCCCCTTCCCCTCCTTTTTTTTTTTGTTTTGTTTTGTTTTTGATAATACTTACTAAAAAAAAAAAAAAAAAAAAAAAATGCACACAGCGGCACTGATCAGGCACCGTTTTATAGGAAATCGGGGAGAATTTTCGCCGTCTAGAGCGTATGTGTGTCGTAACTCCAGCGGCATGAACGTGAGTACATCTTACTGAATCGTATCTAGATTGGTATAATCGTGTTTACAGCGGCATCGCATCGTCAGTAAACGTCGGTGAACGGGAAGAGAGTGGCATTAGTCGTAGGCGGGTCGGCAGTGAGCGTGCCTGGAGCGTAGCCAGAGCCCAAGTGGGGCGCCCATTGAATCGGCAGAGAACGGGAATGGTTCCCAGTTTGAGCTGAACAAATCGGCATCACATCGTACTATGCACTTAACTATAGCGCATCTTAATCATAGAGAGCGTAACTTGAGCATAAACGGAGAGAGTACTTTTGTGGAAAATGACCAGTTTCTTGCCGATGGTTGCCGCTCGACCGTAGTCCCAGGAGATCGCCAATGATCTTACAGGTCAGGGAAAATCGTGATTCAGTCAAATGCGGGTGTAAGTAGTAAAGGCGTGACAAAACAATTGTTTGCCGGCACTTACTTCTGTCCCAATCCTTACGTGATCTAGATGAAAGCAGACTTCAACAAGAACTTACAAAAGCTAAGGATCTGGAGAGAACATCAAACCCAGATCAACATCATTAGAGGAGGACATAGATGGCAACAAATTGCCAAGCCCTTTTCCCCCGTTCTTCTGCGTTCTATGGCAAAGGCAGACGACGTCGCTGAGTTATGTTCTGGTCTGAAGCTGCATGTAAAAGAGGTGCTTTACCCTTCCTTTCCTAATGTACTGAAGCGCGAGAAAGAAACGCAAAGACCGGCACATGTATTCTGTAGAGGCACTTGATTTTCGTTTATGTGTTCTACAACGGTGATCAAGACGAACTCTGATTTGACGAAAATCCATAGCAGAAACAGAGGGATTTAGAATAGCTCGGTTGGTAGAGCGCCGGACTCGTAATCTTGGTGATTCTGGGGGTTGTGGGTTCGAATCTCCGCCAGGGCGTTTCGGTACAGGGGGGATTTTCCCCTCGGAGTTAACATTAGTTCTGACTCCATTTTTCATACAGTTCTTCGAATGAGACTACAAACTGAGGTTCCGTTTGCGAACGCACGCATAATATATTGCAAACATGTAAAAATTCCATCACCAACTTTCGGAAGAGGAAGTCAGTGTGGCCGTTGGTATGGATGACACGTTACACATAGCATGCACCCTGCGTGAGAAAGGAAAGAAATGAATGAAGGAAGTAAGGAAATGAGTGAACGATGTTGAACGATATTGACTGGATGACACGGGAAACGACTGAATGGAGCGCCAGCTGGCAGCTCTTCAGTCGGCACTACCCAGGTAGGCAGCCGGTTGTGTAAACGAGAGTTGATTGTAAAGCGCTTAGAGCTTGGTCTCTAGCCGAGGATAGGCGCTATATAAGTATTCATTGTTGTTTGTTGCTGGATATGCAATGGAAAGGGCAACACTGTGGCATGATACAGACGAAGAACAGCGGACAGCACTCTTCCAAAACCACTATGGTGACATGGCCAGCCAGGTCTGTTCGGCGGCTCTGGTCTGAAGCCAGATCATTTCTTTACCTTTACCCTTCTTTCCTCTGTCCTTTTTCTTTTCTTCCTTTCCTTTTCTTTGTTTCCTTTTTTCGTGGGCGTGGGGATAAGTGGGAGGGGAGGGGAGACCGTTATTACTGGAGTGTGGTTTATCGGAGGAGATTCTTGCATTCCTCGCCCGACCTAGCGGACACAACGTTGTCATTCAAACTGTGCCACTTCCTGATGGTTTCACAAAAGGCTGTTTTCAAGCAATTCGGTTATGACCAAACTGACCGTGAAACAGCGCGATTTATTCCGTGCGAATTTCTTGACCAAATTAGCGCTAAGCTGGTTCTCGCTTGTAAAATGATTCCGGTTAGTTTTCATCATGATCTCAGCTGAAGATGGCCATTTGCAGGGCGAATGAATGTCCTGGGGGTTCAAGTTCCTTTGGCGTTTCAATATCTATCCTGATGTTGTTCAGGCACGAGAGACACATGATTATGCATGAACAACAGGAAATTTGAGCGACCCAACGGGTAAAGTGGGGTGAATCTCAACTGTGCGGTCCCAAGCTTCACTTTGGAATCATTACGCGCTCAACAACTCAGGGTAGATACCGTCCGGGGGCGATCGACTGCGCACTGCTTCCCATGTGGGTTCAAACTCACGACCCCCAAGATTTCAGTCTTGGTGCTAACCATTACGCCACAGCGGTGGGTGGGTGGTAGAGGGAACAGGAATAGTGTTACGTAGCTGGAGTTCTATCGCGCATGTTAAAGACATCCACCTCCGACTGTTGGTTTGATTGGTTACGTGTCTGCCTGCTGTACACAGGTTGGATATCTGTCCACCACACTTCAGAGGTAACAGTGTTAAATGATCAAGTTTGAAGCGGTCGGCCAGTTGATTTGAAGCACGCGCGCTCGCACGCACACACACACACACACACACACACACACACACACACACACACACACGGATCTCGGGCAGTGTCTATATGCAGACAGGAGGCCGACTTCACAGACTAGAGGACAAGATGCTGACATATATGGTCACCTAAGATGGCAGCCTTACCAACTGAACAAGTCTCTCGTCCGGATGGGGAAAGTGGACGGGAAACTGACCAAAGTGAACTGAGCGCGCAGGGCCAGGTACTGCTCCTTTCCCTACTATGCTTTGCTCCTGCAATGAGTGTTCACCCGCGTCTGTTGGTGTGTTCATCTGTCACCCAGACTGTGCAAAAACTACCTCACCAAGTCTGACAAAACGTGTTTGAAAGATGGAATGGGACTTTAGGAAGGACCCAGTAAATCCTGTTGGGGATCCGTGTTGCGGACCCGAATTAAAAAGCGGATTCAGGATACTGACAAAGTTGCGCGCTTTCCCAAGAACCAGCCTGGTTCATTTTGTAATTCAAAATGTGACCACCTGCATCATCTTTTCTGGATCATATGGCCGAGTGTGCTCGAAGAAGTCATCATGCACGCTTGCGCATCTCTGCGCGTGTTCCCACGAGCACAGTAGTTACTCCTCGCCTCGCAGAACTCTCAGGGCTCAGAGGGACAGAGTCTACGAGCGACTGAAAGAAACAGAAACGGTACGGGGTTCGTGTCTTTAGGAACGTGTCTGGAAGCATGATCCGCCTTCTGTGGTGACAAAGACTCGGCTTGACAAAGTCAAATCGGATTGTTTGGGAGTCCAGAGAGAGGAAGCAAGAATAAATCTGTCTGGTCCGCGGGAGAGCGGCTCTTCTCTCTTTCTTTCTTTCTTTCTCAGTCGGTCTTTCTCACTCTTATTTTCTCCATCTGATTCTTCTTTTCTTATTTTGTCTGTCTACTAATTTATTCCCACCCTTCCTCAACCTTCCCCAAAACAGTCATTTATAGACTCAACTTGTTGAGATACAACGCTGTAATCGTGTCTTCAATCAAGGTTTTTTTTTTTTTTTTTTTTTTTTTTAATGCAAAATGAGCATGCGTGTTGTTCGTTTGTTTAGGGGGCCGGAATAGCTCAGTGGTAGAGCGCCGGACTCGTAATCTTGGGGTTGCGGGTTCAAAACTCCGCCGGGCCGTTTCGGGACAGGGGATTTTCCCTCGGAGTTAACATTAGTTCTGACTCCATTTCCCATACAGTCCTTCGAATGAGACTATAAACCGAGGTTCCGTGTCTGAACGCACGCATAACATCTTGCACACACGTCAAATCCCATCAGCAACTTTCGGAAGAGAAGGCCAGTTTGGCCGTTGGTATGGATGACACATTACACATAGCATGCACCTTCCCCGAAGTTGGAGTATGGTTGCCTTAATGGCGGGATAAAAAAAACGGTCATGCACACAAAACTCCACTCCCTTTACAGGGGGTGTCTGCGGGAGTATCAGCCTGCGTACGCAGAAGAAGTTTAGTTTGCACGTTTGCGGCCGTCATGTGGCCACCAGGGTCTGCTGGGCAGTAGACAACTGACGTGACTAAACACACACACGCGCGCACAAACAGGCAGCCATGCATCCAACCATGAACGCACGCATATAAGCTTGCATATGACCTTGAAGTATGATAATACTAGGCTAAATAATCATGACGATGATACACACGTTTTATATGGCCCGTGATCCTGAATAGGTATCTGACGCACAGCGATTCTAAATCACAGATCATAACAAAAGAACAAGATTGGCGCAACGCACACACATGCAATAAATGTAATCTACTAAATACGTAAAAAAAAATATAACACACACACACATAAAACAAACACAGTGTAACAGATATGTAAAAACAGAAAATGACAGACATGAACACATGTATCATAGGAGCCAAAGCCCTGGAACTTTAAGTACTTCACAATCAATCATTGTCTCAAGAAAGCATTCTCTTCCGCCCTTACATATGTAACAATTACTGTTTCCTTTTTCCTCCCCTTTTCTGTCCCTTTTCTTTCATTTTTACCTTTTCCTAGTAAAGTGGAAGGAATAACATACGAATGCGCTGTTCTTTGTTTTGATAACACAAACACACGGGAGAGAATAGTCACGCGAGCATGCACGCGCATTTCAGCTTACACATTTTCTTAATGTTGTCTATTGTGTATGAACTAGAAACGGGTACGCTCAGATTCCTTTTTCGTGAAACTCGTAGTGCTCGAGAGAGAGAGAGAGAGAGAGAGAGAGAGAGAGAGAGAGAGCGGTCGGGTGTCGGTGGTGACTCGGGGAGTTTTGGGAAGTGAAGCGTGACGGCCTCGTGTGGCCAGGGCTCGGCGTGACAAGGTCAGCTGTGATTGCACGCCAGGGGAGGCAAGCCGGGATGCAGGTTCGCTGAACGAGATTGGCGCGTGGGAGGCCGATGCGCAGCAATATCGATTAGGCTGCTTTTTTTTTTTAATTTCTCCCACACCCTCCCCAATTCTCACTGTCTCTCTCTCCCTCCCTCCCTCTCTCTCTCTCTCTCTCTCTCAATTATCTAAAGTCCCTCTCTGTCTGCCCCAACTCACCATTCCCTTCTCGCTCGCTCTTGGTCTTTCTTTTTCTTCTTCTTCCCCATCTCTCTCTTTGTTTCACTTCTCTGTTGTGTCTGTCTCTCGCTTGACCTTCCCATGTCAAACCCCCCCCACCCCACCCCCCGCCCTCCTCTCCAGTCTTTCTCAGTTCCACCCTTCTCTGTCTCAAATTTGCGCTCGCACTCTCTTCCATTTTCTCTCTTCACTCCCTCTCGCCTCTTTCTCTCCTTCCCTCTGATGATCTCTCTCTCTCTCTCTCTCTCTCTCTCTCTCTCTCTCTCTCTCTCTCTCTCTCTCATCATTCTTTCCTTCTCATTCCTGCCCTCCCACACCCCCCTTCTCTCTTCCTGACTGCCTTCTTGGACGGCCTGTGTGTAGCGGTCATCTTTTTATCGGCACACTGTTTTCAAGATCTTTGGTGTCCTAGGCACGCATGTTGTGAGGCCCGTACAGTTCGTAGGTCAATCTTCTTTTCATTCTGACATTTTATCTTTTAATACATGCACAGATACGCTCTTTCCTTTGGTTTATTTTTTCATTTGGTTTCCATTTTGTAGCTACCCATGCCATCAACATTATTTGCATTATAGTGTGCAACTTCATTACTGTGGTTATGATGGAACTGTCACCTTTCAAAAACTCGTGAAAGAGGATGCGAAAATACAATATATCAGATTTTGTATGAAATCTGAAAGCTTCTGACTGTGCATGTGTGTGTGTGTGTGCATGCGCGCACGCGCGCGCGCGTGTGTGTGTGTGTATGAGAGAGAGAGAGAGAGAGAGAGAGAGAGAGAGAGAGAGAGAGAGAGAGAGAGAGAGAGAATTTAGTCATAGGGGATGTGCAGACATACCACCACACTCTTAATCTTCCTCTCCCTTCCCTCCACCACAGTACGTAGAACATCATGACTTTGCGCCTTTGCATTCCTTCGGCCGCTAACACCACCCGCTCCCCG
>JADBJO010001841.1:365000-367500 GCA_016801955.1 Conus betulinus
GGCACTGTATATTATGAAGGAGTCGATGCACAGGTCGCCATGAGAAGACACACACTACCCCGCTGCTGTGCACTTGGGTGGTGCTCAGTGATGCCTGTTGAAGCAAACAGACGCAGGACACCACCATCTACCCCCCTCCCCCCCCCCCCCCCCCCTGCTAGGATAGCACCTTTCTATCCCCCCCCCCCCCCCCCTGCTAGGACACCACCATCTACCCCCTCCTCCCCCCCCCCCTGCTAGGATAGCACCTTTCTATCCCCCCCCCCCCCCCCCCCTGCTAGGACACCACCATCTAACCCCCCTGCTAGGACACCACCATCTAACCCCCCCACCCCCCCCCCCCTGCTAACGACAACTCTTCGTCGTGTCCATGCTATGGTGTTTTGAGTCCACTTTTTACGATTCGGAAATGCTGCTGGTTAAGTCCCTTAAATATCGTTTCTTTTTGTTCTGTTTGTTCTTATTCATTCATTATCTCTCTCTCTCTCTCTCTCTCTCTCTCTCTCTCTCTCTCTCTCTCTCTCTCTCTCTCACACACACACACACACACACGCACGCACGCACGTACGCGCGCGCGCCCACACACACACACCACACACACACACACACACACACACACACACACACACACACACACACACACACACACACACACAAACACACACCTCTTTCAACAGTTTTTTTTTTTTTTTTTTTTTTTTTTTGTAAAAGCCTCGCAGTTGGCAAGGATCGATTCCTTTCGGTCACACTTCGTATGGTTGGTATGTTTACGTACGCGCTCTTTTTGTTTATGTAATTTTCAGTCCTGGAAAAAAAACATCCCTGTTTGGTTCATTTCCTGTTTGGTGACACGCCACTTTGGGATGAATTCGGCTCTGAATACGCATCCTGCCAACGAACTATTTCTGTGTCTGACGTCATTTATCGGTCGTAGCACTCCTTCTGGAAAATTGTATGATGGATTTGCGTGTCATCAACACTTTTAAATAGTACTAAGTATTGTTTCATACGGACCACGTAACGGGTTTTTTTTTTTTTTTTTTTTTTTTTTTTTTTTTTTTTTTTTTTTTGCGTACGCGGACTGACACTCCTGCAGACACTCCCTGTATAGACAGGCAAGGAGTACTCCCCATCTACCTACCCGACAAGGGAGTGGAGTTTTGTGTGTATGACCGTTTTTTTCTTTATTCCACCATTAAGGCGGCCATACTCCATCTTCGGGAAAGACGCATGCTATGTGTAACGTGTCATCCATACCAACGGCCAAACTGGACTTCTCTTCCGAAAGTTGGTGATGGGATTTGACGTGTGTGCAAGATGTTATGCGTGCGTTCACACACGGAACCTCGGCTTATAGTCTCACTCGAAGGGACTGTATGAGGAGTGGAGTCAGAACTAATGTTAACTCCGAGGGAAAATCCACCTGTACCGAAACGGCCCAGCAGAGATTCGAACCCGCACCCTAAGATTACGAGTCCGGCGCTCTACCACTGAGCTATTCCGGCCCCCACGTAACGTTTCATATGAACAGAGAGAGGAGAGAGAAGAGAGGAGAGAGAGAGGGGAGAGAGAGAGAGAGAGGAGAGAGAGAGAGAGAGGGAGAGAGAGAGAGAGAGACGGTCTCCCTTCCGTCCTAGGCGCCAATCACACCTGCTATCAATCATCATCACATCATTTAGATGTCGAGGGGTCGACAGGTAAAGAAAAAAAAAATGCTAAAAAGAAAAACACAAAAAAAAAGCAAAAAACACAAAACAAAACAAACAAACAAACAAAAAAAAATACGGGGGGGGGGGGGGGGGGGGGGGGGGGGGGGGGGGGGGGGGAGGTTTAAGTCCCACAGCCCAATGATCATAGAGGCAGAAACCTCTCTGGGGTACGACATCGCGGGAGTTCTTTCTCTCTTCTTCCGCCGTTTTAACCTTTCCTGATAGGAATGATGAAAACATGAAGCGATGGAACTCCATTTTGGTCTGAGACTGTGTAACAAAGCTGTATCATAAACCTTCTGTCAACCAGGCCCGTAAAATACAGACACCTGCAGTGCTGGTCAGGAAATCCAAGCAACATTCTCAGAGATGCATCCACAGAGAAGATTCAACTTGACTGTGCGGGTCCTGTCTTCCAGCTGGAGTTCACAGCACAGTCAACTCTGGATCGAAGCCGGCCGAGACAAAAAATCTCAAAATCCCCTCTGATGGGACTCAATATAAAAAAAAAAAAAAAAACGGGATCAGCCAGCCCACAGCCACCGTCGCTGACCCCTGCATCAAACTAGTTTCATTCTTTAATTACGTCACTTTTACTTCAAAAAGGTATACAAGATCTCGTCCTGAAAGGGGCAATTTTTCAGTTTGGTCTTCTTCGTCATTAGCGTGAGAGTTTCCGTTTTATTTTGTTTGAACATAGCGTGTGCTGGTTTGTTTGTTTGCTTGTTTGTTTGTTGTTTTGTCTTTTTTTTTTTTTTTTTTTTTTGAGAGAGAGAGAGAGAGGTGGGGTG
>JADBJO010001842.1:5000-22500 GCA_016801955.1 Conus betulinus
TTTTTTTTTTTTTTTTTTTTTTTTTTTTTTTTTTTTTTTTTCTCATCTCCCTCTCACCTAAGATCGTCTCTAACCCCTCTCCGCACGCCACCTCTCTGTTTGTTTTTTTTTTTTTTTTTCTTTTTTTTTTTTTTTTTCCTTTTTTTTTTTTTTTTTTTTTTTTCTCCCCTCTCCCCTCCCCTCCTCTCCTCCACCGCTCACCTCTCATCTCTCTCTCCCTCCGCTAGAAAGCAAAAAAACTCGTGGCTCTCTCTCGACCCTCCCCCATACGATCTGTTTTTTTTTTTTTTTCCTTTTTCCCCCTCAACAAAAAACCCCACCCCCCCTCCTCCTCCACCCCCTCCCACCTTCGGCCGCCCTCTTCCCTCTCTCCAATTGCTAAAAAAAAAACAAAAAAAAAAAAAAAGGGAAAAAAGAAGAAAAAAAAAAAAGAAAAAAAGAAGAATAAAACCACCAAACCCACTGCTTCCACTCGTCACTCCTCGCTCTCTCCCTCCCGCCTCCCTGGTCCCCCCCCATTTGTGTCCTCCCCTGCCCGTGCCCTTAACACGCCTTGTCTGCAACTGTTACTCTACTCCATGTGTGTTTGCACAAAGACATTAACCTGAGGCGTGGTGCAGCCGCATTTATCCCCCCAGCCTTCTCGTGATTGGTGTATCAGACCGGGTGTTAAGGCACAGATCGATAAACGCCAAACCTCGTCACACAATAACGGCCCGCCGTTCTCCTTTGATCTCGTCCGCTAGGCCGCCGGTGAGCTTGGACCGGCACGTGCGCCGTCTGATGGGGTGGGCGGTTTGAGGGGGTGGGGGTAGGGGGGGTGGGGGTGGGGGGTGGGGGGGTGGGAGGGGAGGAGGATGGGGACGGGGGAGGGGGCGGGGTGGGGTGGGTGGTGGGGGGGAACAGAATGATTTACTGGTCGGGGTCAGGCCTAGCCCTGAGGGGGTGGGGGGTAGGGGAGGCGGGGTGGGGGGGGTGGCGAGTGGAGGGGGAAGGGGGAGGGAGGATGGTGGGTGGTGGGTGGGTGGGTGGGTGAGGGGGAGGCTGAGATCATGCTAGCACCAGGCTTGGTGGCGGCGGGGCAATTCTGGAGGAGGCAGGAGGGGGAGGGGGGAGGGTTGTTGGTGGGGGGTGGTGGGGTGGGTGGGGGGTGGGGGGTGACACAGGCACACGACAGTGTGGTCCCAGAATGGTGGTAGACTTCATTGAATGAGTGACGCGGATTGTTCCGTGGTCGTAATCGTAGGCGGGACATGGTAGTGTACACGTGTTAGGTCACGGGATAGTGACGCGCTCTGTCTCTGTATGTCTGTGTCTGTCTGTCTCTCTGTCGCTCTCTCTATCTCTTGTGTGTGTGTGCGTGCGTGCGTGCGTGCGTGCTTGCGTGCGTGCGTGCGTGCGTGCGCGCGCGCGCGCGCGCGCGTGTGTGTGTGGTGTGTGTATGTGTGTGTGTGTGTTCCTTTCTTTGAATGAAAAACGTTGATATTCTGTTCATAAAGTTTCTTAAAATGTCAGTACAACCATAAATAAATAAATTGGTTTCAGTCGATCAGTCAGTGTGTGTGTGTGTGTGTGTGTGTGTATGTGTGTGTGGTGTGTGTGTGTGTGTGTGTGTGTGTGTGTGTGTGTGTGTGTGCGCGCGTGCGTGCAAGCGCGCGTGCGCGTCCCTGGTGTGTGTGTGTGTGGTGTGGTGTGTGTGTGTGCGCGCGCGCGCGCCGTGTAAATATTTTTTTTCAAATCCATATTATCTATAACTCCTAATCCACAGCATGTTAAGACACCACAGGCAGTCGACCGGACCAACATTCCGGTACAGACAGCGCCAAGAGATCCCCAGTGACAGAAGACCCTGCGCGAACGAAGAATCCGACAGTCCTCCGACACGTAGAGATGACTATGTCTACATACAGGCTAACTGCAATAAACAGAGAGAAAATAGAAGTAACAGCCTTAACAGTCCATGCTCGCATTCAGCGTCTCTCCATTCACAATGCACCTCCTCCTCCTCCTTGTGTGATGCCAGCTGGATAATACTACTCATGATGCTGGCATTATTGTCTTCGCAACACTTGATTCTTCGGCAGGCTGCACTCGGGCGTTCTCGCCGACGGAGGTGCAAAAGTCTCAGCGCATTTTTTATGGTTCGCGATTGTGCTAAGCGCGCAGGATCTAGCTCATTCGAGGCAGCCGTTGACTGGGTTGGTCTTTTTAGTTTTTCGGCCAGTGCACTGACTTGGTTCAAGCACTTTTTATTTCAGAAACAAGTCAACAGAATACCTTCATCATTGTCGGGACGAATTAATGAGCAGCAACAAGCCCTAGGCTGATACTGTGCTCAAATATACGTTGACAATATATTGGCGGTTAAATACATTCACACAATATTTTTAAGCATTTCACCTCGTGCTTGGGATTAAAAAAAAAAAAAAAACACTGAAAAAGGAAAACAAAAACAAGAACAACAAATAAAAAAAAAAAACAGCAGGAGAAAAATAAAAATGAATAACATGAAGAGTGGGAGGATGGGGATAGGAAACGGCAATCACGTCATCAACAAGAATATGTGTGAACACTCTTTACCAACATGAGAGAGAGAGAAACTTATGCAATAACGTAAAGTAGTTTAGGGTAGAAACCACCTTTTCCCTAAGTAATGAGTTGAAGTATGGTAGTTCATTTTGATTACTTTTTTTTTGTTCCTTTTTTTCTGCACTGACTTGGTCTCAGCTCTTTGTTGTCGTTGTTGTTGCTCCTACTGTTGTTGTTGTTGTTGTTGTTGTTATTGCTGCTGCTGCTGTTATTGTTGTTGTTGTTGTTGCTGCTGCTTCAATTGTTGAAGTAGTTGTTGCTGCTATTGCTGCTGTTGTTATTGCTGTTGCTGCTGCTGTTGTTGTTGCAGCTGCTATTGCTGCTGCTGCTGCTGTTGTTATTGGTTTGTTGTTATTCTTGTTCTTGTTGCTGCTGCTGCTGCTGTTGTTGCTGTTTTTCGTTGTTGTTGCTGCTGCTGCTGCTATTGTTGTTTTTTTGTTGTTGTTGTTTTGCTGCTGCTGCTGCTGCCGCAGTTGTGTTGTCGTTCTTTTTATTAACCGAGTCCATTAATAAATCAACGACTGTCACGCGTCGTTAAGTTTACAAATCATATTTTTTTCCCCTGATTTCTTCGTTCCAGAGCTGCTCTTTAAGGTGGAAACCGCTCAGGTCACCGACGGGTATCTTTTCTGTTCGGATTTCTTTAGTTTTTGGATCAGTACAGCTCTGATGGGATACTTACATGTGACAGTATGCGTATTTGTTGATCAAAACGTTCCTCTGTGCCACAAGCGCAACTAGGCAGCATAAGTTACGATGACTGCGATTCATTGACCAGTATAGGTCACTATGATTGGAATTCACTGACCAGTATAGTGGTCACTATGACTGGAATTCTCTGACCAGTACAGGGGTCACTATGGCTGGAATTCGCTGACCAGTATAGTGGTCACTATGACAAGAAATTCACAGACCAGTGTAGTGGTCATTATAACTGGAATTCACTGACCAGTAGCGGTCATTGTGACTTGAATTCACTGACCAGCATAATGGTCACTATGACGGAATTCACTGACCGGTATAGTGGTCACTATGACTGGAATTCACTGACCAGTACAGTGGTCACTATGACTGAGTTCACTGGCCAGCACTGGTCAGTATGGCTAGAATTCATTGACCAGCATAGGTCACTATTTTTTTTTAAATTCAATGACCAGTGCAGTGGTCACTATGACTGGAATTCACTGACTCAAAATAGATCACTTTAACCGAGATTAACTGACCAGCATAGTGCTCAGTATGACTGGAATTCAATGACCATGAGTTCAGAATCCACAACTTCTATTCCGACTGTAATAATATAATATAATGAATACTTATATTTGCGCCTATTCTCGGATAGAGACCAAGCTCTAAGCCCTTTACAATCCACATTCGTTTACACAACAGGCTGCCTACCTGGGTGGTGCCGACTGAAGAGCTGCCAGCTGGCGCTTCATTCAGTCGTTTCCCCGTGTGTCATCCAGTCCATATCATTTGATATCGTTCACTCAATTTCCTTACCTCTTTCATTCTTTCCATTTCTTACGCAGGGTGCATGTTATGTTTCATGTGTCATCCATACCAAAGGCCAAACTGGCCTTCTCTTCCGAAAGTCGGTGATGGATTTTACGTGTGTGCAAGATGTTATGCTTGCGTTCACACACGGAACCTCGGTTTATAGTCTCATTCGAAGGACCGTATGGGGAATGGAGTCAGAACTAACGTAAACTCCGAGGGGAAAAAAAAATTCCTCTGTACCGAAACGGCCCAGAGGAGATTCGAACCTGCACCCCCCAGGATCACGAGGCCGGCGCTCTACCAACTGAGCTATTCCGGCCCCCCGCAGTCCAGTTCTAACTGTTGCTGTCTGCTGCTGGTGATGTGCCTTTGCAGTAGATGCTATTACTCGGCCAGCACTACCTCCCCTGCCACCATCTCTCCCGACCCTGCTATTACATCAGTCACTACGACAACTGCCGTGCTGATGGGATGTTTCTCTGTGACTGAACCTTCCGCATTACTTACTGTCAGAGCACATTCTGGTTGCTGCCGTCGTCACATGGGCTGTTATTGCTACTGTAACACTAATGTGACATGCTGTCACTACTGCAGCCACCGTGAAAACATGATGGTGACTATTTTACTTCTTTGTTACTCACGTTGCTACTTCTGTTTTCTGATTTACGGGCTACTATTGACGATTCATGTGGGGGGCCGGAATAGCTCAGTTGGTAGAGCGCCGGACTCGTGATCCTGGCGGTTGCGGGTTCGAATTTCGGTACAAGGGGGATTTTTCCCTCGGAGTTAACATTGGCTCTGACTCCATTCCCCATACAGTCCTTCGAAGAAGACTATAAACCGAGGTGCCGTGTGTGAACGCACGCACAACATCTTGCACACACGTCAAATCCCATCCACCAACTTTCGGAAGAGAAAGCCAGTTTGGCCGTTGGTATGGATGTCACGTTACACATAGCACGCATCTTCCCCGAAGATGGAGTATGGCTGCCTTGATTAATGGCGGGATATAAAAAAAAAAACGGTCATACACACAAAAACCCTACTGCCTGCCTGTACAGTCAGTGTCCGCAGGAGTATCAGCCTGCGTACGCAGAAAGAAAGAAAAGAAAAGACGCTTCATGTTATTCTCTTCAGAACTGTCATCACTACTTTTGTCTTGCAACTTCAATAAATATCACCGCCCGCTGTAGTAACTATTGTTTGTTAACTGTTGGCTTTGGGGGGGACATTACCATGTTAAACTTTGGACTTGATCAAAAATTGTTTCATCATTTCAGTAGGGTTGTTTTTTTTCAGTCTTTCAGCGTCCATCTTTTTTTCTGTTTTTCTTTTTCTTTTCCTTTTTCTTTTTTTTTGATTAAAGAAATTCAAGTGGTGCACCCCAGCCTCTTTTTTTTTTCCACATTTTATTTTCCTTTTTTTTTTTTTTTTCTTTTTTCTTTTTTTTCCTCTCAAATTGAACTGACTTTTTTCCTTGCAAAATCTGTATGTTCAGTTACCGATGCCGATTTTTAGTATTTCTATTTTTGCTTTTTCTACAAAGCGTCTGGGTTTTTCTGGTTGTACAGATGTTTGGTGTACTGAGGCTTCCATATTGTGTCCTGTTCAAAGCTTTCAGCCAGGGGAAAAACATTGAAAGAACGAAGAATACAGGCTACATTATTCATGGCATACTGTACAGTGATTGTGTGTGTGTGTGTGTGTGTGTGTGTGTGTGTGTGTGTGTGTGTGTGTGTGTGTGTGTGTGGTGTGTGTGTGTGTGTGTGGTTGCTTGTGCGTGCAGTCGTGTAAGATGTGAATGAGTGAGTTAGAAAGTGTGTGTGTGTGTGTGTGGTGTGTGTGTGTGTGTGTGTGTGTGTGTGTGTGTGTGTGTGTGTGTGTGTGTGCGCTCACGCGCGTTTAATGCGTATATATGTGGTAATCCTTTCAGTCGTTGACATGGTGAACAGTTACTCTGGTATTGTACTCTGTACTTAGTTCCATTATTAACTGGCTGGCAGCACTAATGTGATACGCATGGTCGGCTAGGTCATCAACATTAGACTTGAGACAATACTCCTAATACGACGTTAATTTCCATTATTGCTGCTGCTGCTGTCGTTAGTGTCAGTCATATCGGCTGTTTCAGCTTCCACCACCCACCACCACCACCATCACCACCACCCCCACCCCCCCCCCACCATCACCACCACCATCATCACCTTCACCACCACCACCAACATCATCACCATCACTACCCACTACCACCATCACCATCACCATCACCATCACCATCACCTCTAGCCTCAGTCTGGTCGGATGTTGTGGTCCAGGCTGGCCTTGCACATTGCGCGCAGAGTCTCAATTCAGTGTCTTGAGTCCGTCACTGATTTTTATCTGTCCACTCTGCATCAACAGCTGACTGCTTTGTTGTGTGTGTGTGTGTGTGTGTGTGTGTGTGTGTGGGTGTGTGTGTGTGGTGTGTGTGTGTGTGTGTTTGTGTGTGTGTGTGTGTGTGTGTGTGAGTGCGTGCGTGCGTGCGTGCATGCGCGCGCGCGCGCGCGCGCGTGTGTGTGTGTGTGCGTGTGTGTGTGTGTTGTGTGTGTGTGTGTGTGTGTGTGTGTGTATGTGAGTGCGTGCGTGCGTGCATGCGCGTGCGTGTGTGTGTGTGTGTGTGTGTGTGTGTGTGTTGTGTGTGTGTGTGTGTGTGTGGTGTGTGTGTGTGTGTGTGTGTGTGTGTGTGTGGATGGGTAGGTGGGTGGGTGAATGTGTGTGGGTGTGTGTGGTGTGTGTGTGTGTGTGTGTGTGTGTGTGTGTGTGTGGCGGGGGGGAGGGGGGAGGGGGAGGAATGAGTGCGTGCACGTGTGTGTTTTGATGAGTGTGTGGATGGGTGGGTGAGTGTGTGTGTGTACGTATATGTGTGTGTGTGTGTGTGTGTGTGTGTGTGTGTGTGTACGTGCGTGCGCGCGAGCGCGTGTGAGTATGAGTTAGTGCCTTTGTACACCCTCGAACCTCTCCTGTGCCCTTTGTTTTTTTTTTTTTTTCCACCTCTCAGCGTGTATATATGGCAAAAAATGAGTACACTTTCTTCACCCCCGACAACACACACACACACACACACACACACACACACACACACACACACCACTTTTGTTTTTCCTCCTTTTCTCCCTGGCCCGTCTCGTCCCGTAAGACAGTGGCATTGTATGCAGATCGCTGGTGTCACTCAGTGTAGAGGGCCAACAACTGGTTATCTCCCCTTAAGTGCATTCTTGTGCAGGGAAGTGTAAAACGCCCCGTCGTGGGGGAAGCGGAAAAGGGGGGGGGGGGGGGGGGAGGAGGATGTGGGAGGGTGGAGGGAGAGGGGGGGGGGGGGGGGGGACACGGCAGTACTGTCGTCGGCAGGGGTAACAAAAAGGTCACACAGTCTCTGACGCGAAACGTGTATGCATATTAATTCCAATCACTGAATAGATCTGAAAGGCCCTCTTTAGATGTACGGAATGTTTTCCCTCAGCCAGATAAATATGAGCGCATCCCTACGGCTGAAGATGGAGAATCATGCTGGTACCATCCACGACAAGATTCTTCATCTCATCCTCATCCCCGTGTGTTTTGCCTAAGCAGCATAAACGTTTTTATGTTTTGTTTGTTTTTTGTTTTGTTTTGTTTCGCTCCATGTGTGTGTGTGTGTGTGTGTTGTGTTTTGTGTTGTGTTGTATGTGTGTGTGTGTGTGTGTGTGTGGTGTGTGTGTGTGTGTGTGTTCTGTTGTGTTTTTGTGTGTGTGTGTGTGTGTGTGGTGTGTGTTCTGTTGAAGTGGGTTCAGTGGTTAGCTTTATAGCTTTGTGATTTAGAGATCGTACGTGGCTTTGAACTCTATCAAAATCTTAAAGAATTTTTTTTCTTTTTTTTTTAATACTGTGGAAGAGTACTGCCCAGAGTTAAAAACGGGATGAACAGAGGACTGAGAACATACTGTGGAGTCTTGCCTATTTACCTGAGCGGCTTGATACCGTTTTTTATTTCAAGTTTCCTGATCAGCAGTGTAAGTGTCTGCTACTGCCTCTTTAACTCAGATGAGGACAATACAATGGCCTTGTCTTCATGTTGTCCTATGTTTACAGTCGTTTGTTTACCTGGTCACTTAGAGAATGTGTAATTCCTGTTTTTTATGGAAAAATGCCACTATATGTCCTGTTCCCCAAAAAACGCAACCCAAGCTGTTTAAATGATTACCGACCAGTTGCCCTCACATCTGTTGCAATGAAATGTCTTGAAAGAATTGTCCTCGGTTATGTTTTAAAAGATACTACACAGTACCAAGACCCGTTTCAGTTCGCATACCAACAGAACAGATCAACAAATGATGCCACACTCACACTTCTCCATCATGCTTTTTCACACCTCGAAAAACCTGCCTCCTTTGTACGTATTCTCTTTATTGATTTCTCATCAGCATTCAACACCATACAACCACATCTGATGGCAAAGAAACTCATTAAACATAAATGTGTGTAACAAGCTCATTCTTTGGATAATTGATTTTCTTACACAGAGGACACAGTCTGTTCGATATCAAAGTGTTTGTTTCGTCTTCCAGAGTCATTTCAACTGGCGCACCCCAGGGTACTGTTTTATCACCAGTGCTTTTTACTCTGTACACAAATGATTGTTCAGGAAGTGATTCAACTTTGTACATTTAAATATTCAGATGACTCAGCACTTGTGGATCTCTCCAACTCTGATTCTGTTTACTTCAAGGAGGTTCAGGAGGTTCAAAGATTTGTTGACTGGTGCGATCATAACTATCTTGATCTGAATGTAACAAAAACGAAAGAAATGTTGATTGATTTTAGAAAGAATCCAAAGCTGTACCACCACTGTTTTATCAAAGGTGCTGAAAGTAGAACGTTGAATCATACAAATATTTAGGAACTTTTATAGATAATAAGCTGAATTTTAAATCCCATGTTGAGTATGTCCACAAAAAATGTCAAACCAGATTATATTGTCTTCGCAAGCTGCGATCATTTCATGTGAATACTGACATTCTTCGGACATTTTATTCATGCTTCTTGGAATCTGTTTCTACTTTCTCATTTATGTGTTGGTATGGTGGGTTTGACTGTGAAGAGCAGAAATGTGCTTGAGAAAGTGTGTGAACGTGGGAGGAAAAATCGTTGGTGAGAGACAAAAAGTCTGAGTGAGCTATACAGGTGCCGTGTTGTTTGTAAAGCGAGGAAGATTACGTGTGACCAGACCCACGTTCTTGCAAATCAGTATGACCTTCTTCAGTCAGGACGAAGATATCGATCGGTTAAATGCAGAAGTGTCAGATTTTAAACAAAGTTTTTATTCCCCTGTCCCATTGATTTCATGAACCGAGAGAGATGTTTAATTGAAATCCCAATTCCTCTATATGAATGTATGTCATATGTGAGAAAATGGGTAATGTGGCTAAATTATTGTTTATTTGCTGTGAATGTGTGTGGCCACAAATTAATTTCTCAAATTGAGATAATAAAGTTTACTTGACTTGACTTGACTTGACTTGACTTGAAGAAGACCTAAGAGGTCGAAACGCGTCGTGTTTTTTCTTGTGATTCGTTTTGTCCATGCTGCTCGGCGAAGTTACTTTGAACACATTTTAAAGATTTATTAGTCGCGTGTTTTTATCTAATTCAAACAGAATGCCATATCATCATTGTCATCAGGTGCTATCTTCATCTTTTATCATGAAATAAACAGAGAGGAAAACCGTTATCCTTCATGCCCTGCTGTCACAGTCTCCCGTTTTTGTACTCTCCAGTTCTAATAGAATTAGGAGTACTTTACAACGAACGAAGAAATGCTGTCTGTGTGTCTGTGTGACGGTGTGTCTGTCGTGGTCAAAATGTGTTCCACTCGCTCCAGACAAAACTTCTGGGCCGATCTTTTCTGAAAATTTGTTGCTATGTTCATTATGGGTCACGGATAATGCCCGATGTTTAATTTTACCAGAATAGCCGTTACTAACGGCTATAACGGCCCCAAACGGTTTTTCTTCTTTACGGAATATCTCTTTATGACGCATGTTTGATTGTGACGTCAAAGACATTATGACGCATGTTTGATTGTGACGTGTTTTTTTTTCTGGAAGATAAACTGGGAGCACGTTTAGGCCTATACGCTTTGCATCTGGTTTCTTCTCCACCTCGTCCATGTCGAAATATCTTGTGACGGAGTTTCAGGAGAAGAACATGCTTCGGCGATCTCATCTGTAAGAGAAGTTCGCTTCGTCCCATTCCCCAGCCAACATGGGTTGTCGTAAGACCTAATACACACCACCGATGTCACTTAGCATGCAGCAGTGCAGTGTCTTCTCTTTTGGGTGGCCTCGTGTCATCCAGACATTAATAGCTCCATGTGCTCTGCTGCTTTGGGACAGAGATAAGAAGAAGCTGGTGTGAGGCTATTTTATATGTGGAAGTAGAAATTGAGCACGAGGCAGACTATTATTATCTCCCCTGTGTAGCTCCGTGCTCTGAGATTTGTTGGCACTGTGGTACATCTGTATGTCAACTTTTCATAGAAGTCGATCACCCCTAACCCCTACCCCCCCCCACCCCAGCTCACCCTACCCATCCCTCACCCTCTGCCCCCAATTACCCTCCCCCTAACCCCCTCCCTCCCCTCCCCCTCAGTTTTTTGTATCCCCCCCCCCCCCCCCCCCCCCCCCCCCCATGTCATTGCCTGCATCTAACCTGCACTCAGCTCAAAGTGCAAACCCAACAGTTGTAACAGTTTCTCATTGTTCGGCTGTCTTATAATTTTTAGACAGACGACCAGCGTAATACATTATTTCTATACACATTAACCACACACGCACAGCCTCCCCCCCCCCCCCCCCCCCCCCCCCCCTCCAAAATGCACACACACACAAAAAAAAAGAAAGAAAAGGAAAAAAATTCGCTGGTCGCAGTCGATTTTATTGAGAAGCAATATGTTTGTCATGATTTTGTGTGGTTATCAAGCCCCCCCCCCCCCCCCCCCCGCCCCGCCCCTTTCCCCCTTACCTTCCCCATCCCTCCCCGCTGTTCTAATGATAATAGTTACTCTATAAAAGCAATCGGAGATTTATAGATTTACAACATGGGACCCCATTTGACAGAAAAGGTACGGAAATAGACAAATAAACAAAGCGTATCGGGGGAAAAAGAACTAACACAGGTAAAATGTCACCTTGAAATAGGAGGAAAAACATGGGTTTGAGTTGCAGTCCCGCAACGAGGGTCTGGTCGGATGACCAAACAACTTTCTCTCTATTGCGCCAGACTGTGACCTTGACATTTAACCTTGAAATAGCCATAAGATCCGCGCTGTTACTATGACCGGTCACTGCACCAAGCGTAATGAAGACCGGAAGCAAAATGGGCGCTATGTTGTTCCTGCAAACTTTACGTGTGTTGTAATGCTGGTGAGGGCGTTTTTTTTTTTTTTTTTTTTTTTTTTTTTTTTTTTTTTTAACTTGGCTTGACGACAGTTTCGCAAATAATATGGCTGAAAAGTTCTTTTGCATATTGATTATTCGCTCTACTGGTTTTTTTTGTTGTTGTTTTTTTTTTTCATCTACGGCTGCCCCTCCCTCCTTCACCCCCCCCCCCCCCCCCCCCCGCCCCGCACCCCCAAACACACACACACACACCACACACACACACACACACACACACACTTTACGCACACACACACACACGCGCGCGCGCGCGCGCACACACACGTAAGAGAGAGAGAGAGAGAGAGAGGAGAGAGAGAGAGAGAGAGAGAGAGGTGGGGAGAAGAGAGAGAGAGAGAGAACAACGCCAGGGTCCGCTCATAATCTCAGACAACTGAAGCGGTAGCGAGTTGATAGCTTCACTTTCATGGCATGCTTACAGAGCAACCTGACGGATCTGTCATGACATCAGTCACGTGTTGAACTCCCTGGCTTTCCATGTGCTCCTTTTTTTTAATTTTGAGTGCTGAAATAAGTTCCATCGACGGCACACTGTGTCCCCCTAGTCTTCCCGAAATGGAGTATGGCTGCCTGAAAGGCAGGATAAAGAAAACGGTCACGCACACCAAACTCCACTCCCTTTGTAGGGCAGATGGGATTAATACTTGCCTGTCTCTGTAAGGAGTGTCCGCAGGAGTATCAGCCTGTGTACGTAGAAGAAGAAGAAGAAGAAGAAGAAGAAGAGAAATACTCCTAGCTTTGCCGTGATGTGACGAACGATATAGTGTTGTGTACGGACATTACCAGATGTTATCGGAAGTACATTGTTTTCAACGGATATTAACAGATATCTTCGCATATGATCGCCGTGCTCTGTACATGTTTCTCTGTTATAAAAAAAAAAAAACAAAAAAACTTTTCTTTTTTTTCTTTTTCTCTTCTTTCTTTCTGCGTACGCAGGTTAATACTCCTGCTCGACACTGCCTATATAGACAGGCAGTGGAGTTTTGCGTGTATGACCGTTTTTTTTTTTATCTCGCCATTAAGGCAGCCATACTCCATTTTCGGGGAAGGTGCATGCTATAGGTAAACGTATCATCTATACCAACGGCCAAACTGGCCTTCTCTTCCGAAAGTTGGTGATGGGATTTGACGTGTGTGCAAGATGTTGTGCGTGCGTTCACACACGGAACCTCGGTTTATAGTCTCATTCGAAGGACAGTAAGGTGAATGGAGTCAGAACCAATGTTAACTCCGAGGGAAAAATCCCCTGTACCGAAATTCGAACCCGCAACCCCAGCATCACGAGTCCGGCGCTCTACCAACTGAGCTATCCCCCCCCTCCCCACCCACCCCCCACCCCCAACCCCGCTTTTCTTTTTAATTGGGCTGTCTGTTTAACATTTTTGGTCTTGTGTCACCCTTCCACTGCTTTTCTGTCGCTCGATGTTATCTATTATCTTTTCGGTTTTTGTAAATTAATACCATTATCACAATCTGTGAAAACATTTGCTTTACAACTAGACTCAGGGCAAATATTATATAATGTTATCTTAGCCTACACCGTTCTATAGTCACGAAATCGTTACGTTTCTTTCATATCATTGAGCAAGCATACATAAGGTGACATCAGAATAGACATAGCTCAATGCTTCTAATCAATAATATTGATTATTATGTTAACAGTGTTCTTTCTCCTCCACACCTCCCCTCCTTCCGTTACAGGGCAGACTGGGAGCGAATTAACTGTCCCTATCTTCTGTGCATTCTGCTGTAAACAAATCCCCTTTTGTACTCCTGTATCTTTCTGACAATTCTTTCCTTGGTGGCAGCTTGCCTTTCTACCATCCTTGTCCAGTACCATTAGGGCCCAGTACCATTAGAACCCAGTTCGATCAGGGCACAGTACCATTATGGACCCAGTACCATTAGGGACCCAGTACCATTAGGGACCCAGTACCATTAGGGACCCGGTACCATTAAGGTCTAGTACCATTAGGGACCCAGTACCATTAGGGACCCAGTACCATTAGGGACCCAGTACCATTAAGGACCTAGTACCATTAGGGTCTAGTACCATTAGGGACCCAGTACCATTAGGGTCTAGTGCCATTAGGGGCCCAGTACCATTAGGGCCCAGTACCATTAGGGCACAGTACCATCAGGGCCCAGTACCGTTAGGGCCCAGTACCATTAGGGCCCAGTACCATCAGGACCCAGTACCGTTAGGGCCCAGTACCATTAGGGCCCAGTACCATTAGGGCCCAGTACCATCAGGGCCCAGTACCGTTAGGGCCCAGTACCATTAGGGCCCAGTACCATTAGGGCCCGGGTACCATTAGGGCCCCAGTACCATTAGGGCCCCAGTACCATTAGGGTCTAGTACCATTAGGGACCCAGTACCATTAGGGCCCAGTACCATTAGGGCCCACTTCAATACAGCTCAGTGCCATAAGGCCCAGTTCCATCAGGGCCCAATACCATTAGGGCCCAGTAACATTAGGGCTTAGTACCATTAGGGCTCAGTACTTTTAGGACACAGTACCGTTAGGGTACAGTACCATTGGGGCACAACCCCATTAGGACCCAGTACCATTAGGACACAGTACCATTAGGGCCCAGTTCAATACAGCTCAGTGCCATTAGGCCCAGTTTCATCAAAGCCCAGTTTGCAACACAACCTAGGTCTATTAACACCTGATTCCATTTTAAGGCCTAGTACTAACAGAGCCTCACACCATTATGGTCAAGTGCAAAGGAGTATCATTCATTTGGTCTCTTTCTGACGAGAGAGAAAATGTGACAGAAAGCTACATAGATGGATAAAAGAAAGAGACAGAGAAAGACAAAGTGAGAAAGATAACGACGCAGAAAGAGACAGGCATATTAAGAGAGAGAGAGAGAGAGAGAGAGAGAGAGAGAGAGAGAGAGAGAGAGAGAGAGAGAGAGAGATCCTAGCGACCAACACAAAGACAATGTCAAAGAGACAGAGAAATACTCTCTCCTCTCTCTAAATTCAGGCTCCCCCCCCCCCCCCCCCCGCCACCTCCCCTACCCCCATCCTCACACTCATTTACTGATCCCCACCCCCACCCCCCATCCCCGTTTCACATCCCATCCCACCCCCACCCCAACTGTTTTTCTCACCATCACTATCTTTTGGGTATCTCTCTCTCTTTCTGTCCATTCCGCATATCAGATGAGTACACATGTACCTCATTCATTTATGAAAATACACCGAGCCTAGTGGTCCGGGGCACTATAGGTAATGGGCCCTTTTGGAAGTGGGCCTTATTGGAATTGGGATGTCATAGAATGGCTGTGATTGAGGCTGATTCCATTGCGTCCCAGATTCGTCAAGGCCTACCTCTGGAACACAATGATACTGGGACGGGAAGGAATGACGTTCTGAACAGTTGATTCCATTCGGTCTCAGTACCACTAAGTCCCTGACTGGGATCTTGGTGGAACTGGACATTAATGATATTGGGACCTAATGGCATTATACCGCTGGAAAGTACAGAGAAAGTGTGTGTGTGTGTGTGTGTGTGTGTGTGTGTGTGTCCAAATCTGAAACTTTGATCCGTTTTTGCAACATCGCAAAAAACGCGGGAAAACTGCGACGTACTGCCACCTTTGTCGAGGAGACGGGGGAATCCATATGAAGAAATGACGAACGAGACAACAACAACTACCGACAAAGCTTCTACGACGGAAAAGGAGAGGACACTCTACGAATATTGTCAGAAAAAAAATACAGCAATACTGGTGTGATGTCATTCTTCTGCTAGAGCGGACGTACTAAAGAGGCTGTGTCATTTTTGTTGTTCTTCTTGTTTGATTTATTTTCAGACGAGGGAGGGGAGAGAATCAGTATAAAGTGTCATTCTGTGTTTGGCCAATCAAACCATCCCTCGGTCAATGGTATTTCAGTTAAGTCTCCTCACTCAAGCGCAAAATCTCTTTTTGTGATTTTCCCGATCCTCGCTAGTTTCTTCTTCTATGCAAACCTCATAACGGCGTGCAATCACCTCACGTGGAACGAATCACGAACAATGAGGAATGGTGTGACCCCCTGTCTCACAAGGAAATGGACGTAGGGAGCGGCCGAGTGGTGAGAGCGGTCTCTCTCATCTCCGGAAATGAGTGAAGCCAGATCTCACCAGGCTCATGCAATAAGTGACGAAAGTTTGTGTGTGTATGTGTGTGTGTGTGTGTGTGTGTGTGTGTGTGTGTGTGTGTGTATGGATGGGGGGGGGGGGGGGCGTGCGTGCGTGCGTGCGTGCCTGTACATGTGCGTGTGTGTGTGTGTGTGTGTGTGTGTGTGTGTGTGTGTGTGTGTGTATAGAGGGGGAGGGGTGCGTGCGTGCGTGCGTGTGTGTGTGTGTGTGTGTGTGTGTGTGTGTGTGTGTGTGTGTGTGTGTGCGTGCGTGCGTGCGTGCGCGTATGTGTGTGTGTGTGTGTGTGTGTGTGTGTGTGTGTGTGTGTGGTGTGTGTGGACAACGCCGCCAGATCCCGGTACTGTCAGGGCCCAGTCTGCTTCTCAAGTGTACAGGGACCAAATGTGAATCACCTTTCAAAAAAAAAAAAAAAAAAAAAAAGAGCCAATTCTATTACCTCTCAGTACAGCTGCACTGGGCCATCTATTACAGCTCGGCCATAATGGAACGAGGCGCTGAATGTGATCAGCCCGAATCATGGCCATTCACATTTCGTTCCCATTCCATTAGGGCCCAGTTCTGACTGGGCACATTACCAATAGGGCCAAATATCACTGAAGGCCCAGTATAGTTTTATAGCAATGAGGTACATTGACTCATCTGAAGAGCAGGTTAGTTAAGAGAGAGAGAGAGAGAGAGAGAGAGAGAGAGAGAGAGAGAGAGTATGTCTGTCTGTCTCTTTGTCTCTGTTTCTGGCTCTAGGGACCTCAATCTTTCTGTCTGTCTCGGTCTGTCTGACCGTTTAACTCTCTCTCTCTCTCTCTCTCTCTCTCTCTCTCTCTCTCTCTCTCTCTCTCTCTCTCTCTCTCTCTCTCTCTCTCTCTCTCTCTCCTCATTTGCGCTGGACCTTAATTGCACTGGGTCCTATTATTACTGGGCCAAATCGGAAGTGGGCCTGGTGGAACCAAAGCGTCCTGGAATTGGACCATGAAGCAGCTGGGCCCTAACGTTACTGGGCAGTCCTGGAATTGGGCCCTAAAGCAACTGGGCCCTAACGTTACTGGGCAGTCCTGGAATTGGACCATGAAGCAGCTGGGCCCTAAACGTTACTGGGCAGTCCTGGAATTGGGCCCTAAAGCAACTGGGCCCTAACGTTACTGGGCAGTCCTGGAATTGGACCATGAAGCAACTGGGCCCTAACGTTACTGGGCAGTCCTGGAATTGGGCCCTAAAGCAACTGGGCCCTAACGTTACTGGGCAGTCCTGGAATTGGGCCCTAAAGCAACTGGGCCCTAACGTTACTGGGCAGTCCTGGAATTGGGCCCTAAAGCAACTGGGCCCTAACGTTACTGGGCAGTCCTGGAATTGGGCCCTAAAGCAACTGGGCCCTAACGTTACTGGGCAGTCCTGGAATTGGGCCCTAAAGCAACTGGGCCCTAACGTTACTGGGCAGTCCTGGAATTGGGCCCTAAAGCAACTGGGCCCTAACGTTACTGGGCAGTCCTGGAATTGGGCCCTAAAGCAACTGGGCCCTAACGTTACTGGCAGTCCTGGAATTGGGCCCTAAAGCAACTGGGCCCTAACGTTACTGGGGGCAGTCCTGGAATTGGGCCCTGAAGCAACTGGGCCCTAACGTTACTGGGCAGTCCTGGAATTGGGCCCTGAAGCAACTGGGCCCTAACGTTACTGGGCAGTCCTGGAATTGGCCCTAAAGCAACTGGGCCCTAACGTTACTGGGCAGTCCTGGAATTGGGCCCTAAAGCAACTGGGCCCTAACGTTACTGGGCAGTCCTGAAT
>JADBJO010001842.1:30000-37500 GCA_016801955.1 Conus betulinus
ATATGCCAGAGATGGGGTGTGGGATAGGGGTCTTGCCGAACTCTAATAAACGATGCGCTGGAGAACGGGCCGAATTCAGCACAAGGAGAGCTGCCACTGAGAGCAGTGACACAATGTGGTACAACAGTATGTAGTGTATCGATCAGCTTTAGAGAGTACTCTTCACACTTTGAAGTGTGGTGGAACATGGAGCTATTAGTCGATCGCACAGATTATCTATCACTGCTCTGTAGGATACTTGCTTCCTTGGTGAGTCAATGACTATTGACCATTGTCTTAGTATTGTGACATCTTCCGTGTTGCTGCGTGGGGCTCAAAATATTGCTAGATCGACTTCTTCATATGGCGGATCTTTCTGTCTGTGTCTCTCTGTATTTCTCTGTCTGTCTCTGTCTCTCTCTCTGTCTGTCTGTCTCTGTCCTCTGTCTGTCTGTCTGTCTGTCTGTCTGTCTGTCTGTCTGTCTCTCTCTCTCTCTCTCTCTCTCTCTCTCTCTCTCTCCCCCCTCTCTCTCTCTCTCAGAAGGCGTTATTGTTCATTTTGAGGAAACTGTCATTGTTAAACAATTAATCCAATCCATCAACATTATCAGATGCAAAAGTTCATGCATTGTTCAATGTGGAGCTGTAACAGGGATCCGTCCTAAGCTGCAGTACAGTGTGAGATCAAAATCCGTTTATCTGCACGAAGAAAAGAGTCTTGGTGTAGCACAATAGATGCCAAACAACATGTTATGTAGTGGGTGATACAACAGATATTCCGTTTCCTTGCTGTCTGGTGCTGAAACTTAATGTATTGGCACTGGTTCAAATAAGTCAAATAAATATGTAAAGGCTGCCTCATTAAGTTTACATTATATTGTTATAGTCAAGTCAAGTCAAGTCAAGTCAAGAACACTTTATTATCTCCAAAGAGAAATTTAAAAATGGCCATAAAACAATGTCTACGGTTCTATATTGAACAAACCACAAAACACCAACATCCCACCCATCCACCAACCCAACCCTCGCACACACAGAAATATACACACACACACACACACACCACACACACACACACGCACACACAGAATATATATATATATATACACCACACTATATATATATATATATATATATATACATACAAAAACTCTCTGAACCGGATGTCATCGAAAGTTCAGTTTTGATTCAGGAGTTTGATGGAATTGGGAACGAAGCTGCTTTCAGTTGTTATGTTTGTTTTGAAGTTTGGAATTTGGGATCTTCGTCCAGGTCGTAGAACATTGTAGTTTTTTTCTGAAAAGAACATGAGAACTATCGGCAGCAATGTTCACAACTTTTCGTGCGACACGACATTCATACAATTGATCTAATTGTCCTTGGTTGTGTCTTTTTTTTTTTTTTTTTTTTTTTTACCAATAATCTTTCCACATATATTCACCACTCTGTTTAAAATGTTTTTGGTTTTCACACAAAGATTTCTAAACCAGCGTAAAAAAGCCAAGGACGGCACAGTCAGGTTAAGACGGCATGAGTCAGAAGACACTGGGCGTTTCAAGACAATGAGAACGAAGAACGAAAAAACCCCCATCATTTTTTGCGCCAATGTGAAGAGACAAATGACTGTTCGTTCTTCCTCGTTTTCACATTGTCTTCAATGTTGTTTGTCTTGCCTAAAGAAGACCAAAGAGGTCGAAACGCGTCGTGTGTTTTGTCATGTCATTGGTTTTTTTCTCTTTCGTTCAGCGGAACAGTAAAGCTTCTTTTCTTTTTTTTTCCCCCCAATTTCCCACCCCCCCCCCAATTTCCCTCCAGCGGTGTATCTTTTATATCTTTTTTAGAACTGCGTGCGTAAACAAAGGTGTTGAAAATTGAAGCGCTGCTTTTTGTTTTTGGACATTGTATCAGAGAATTGTTCACCGCTGGTCGCAAATCTGGGACTGTAATAATAATCATTCAAAACAATGACATGGTTAATTGTACAGATGTTTAGCCATTTGCGTTGTTTACCAGTGGTACATATCTGCGTTATATATTGATAGACACCTGAAGAGAATTACGACAACCGTAAAGTTTGATAACTGTTAATATTCATGACCATCACTATCGTTGTGGACATACTTACGTATATAGTGCTGAACAATTAAGTAGTGGGGGAAAACAAGAGCAGGTTAACAATTCTATCATTATAGTAATGACTTGGCACAGATTGGAAATGAAAAAAAATGGGTTGAAGATGAAGAAAATGGGAAAATATGTATTATAAATATGAAAACCCTTCACTAGCTGCGTGAGGGAACTATCGCAATCCTTCTCGAAGGCAGATTTATATGTATCGCCCGCTCCTAGGCCTTTCGTCCGCTGGATCGGACTCATCAGGGAGACACGGCTGAATGTGTCTGTGCTCTTGGCGTCAGATAGAGACACACCACAGTCCGTAATTCTATGGTGTTCTCACCACCAAGGGTTCAAAAAAAAAAAGCACAATCCAACAGCACCCCCCCCACCCAAAGCAGCCAGCGAAAGGTAGTAGAATAAAAGAGAACGTACATACGTACATAATCCGAGGTGTGCAGTATGTTGAGAGAGAATAATAGAAATCCATTTTTCATACTTCATGCATGAGAAACACCAGGTGAGAATTCAAAGTGCTTATTAAGCTTTCTAAAGTTCTATACCCATTAAGATCAATCAAGTTAGCATAAAAAAAAAAAACATGACACCATTGCCGAGTCTTCGATCGTTCATTTGTATGAAGTGTTTGAGACTCCAAAAATTCTTTTGTGACGTGACATAAAAGTCGTTTTTTGTTTATGCCTTGTTGATGTTTATCTTTCATCAAGGGACGAAGTCTTTTATCAGTCTCCGGAGGCACGGTCTATACAACGGCGTCAAAGGCGGAATGGTGATAAAGCGTGACAGGAATGGATCTACGCTCTTTCTATCAATGTTCATGTATGTCCCCCTTGTGAGGGGCTGTGGCATTGTAAGGAGAAACCCCCCCCCCTCTCTCTCTCTCTCTTTGTATGCGCCCGCGCACGTATGTGTGTGTGTGTGTGTGTGTGTGTGTGTGTGTGTGTGTGTGTGTGTGTGTGTGTGTGTGCGCGCGAGCATGCGTGCGTGTGTGTGTGTATGTGTGTGTGTGGTGTGTGTGTGTGTGTGTGTGTGTGTGTGTGTGTGTGTGTGTGAGAGAGAGTGAGAGAGAGAGAGAGCGTTTTTCTGTTTGCACGGTGCGCGCGTCCCCCCCCCCCCTCCCCCCCCCCCCCCCTCTCTCTCTTTCTCAGTTTTTTCTCTCTAATATGGTATATTGTGGGTGATACCCTTTCACTATGAACTATGGCCTTAAATCTGAATAATTTTTTCGTTATTCGCATTCTCTCTCTCTCTCTCTCTCTCTCTCTCTCTCCCTCTCTCTCTCTCTCTCTCTCTCTCTCTCTGTGGGTGACTCTCGTGCTCCTGTCTCTCTCTCTCTGGTGATTCGGTTCTCTGTGTGTGTGTGTGTGTGTGTGTGTGTGTGTGTCCCCCAACCCCTATTACCCTCACTCATTCCATCACCCCCACCCCCCTCTCCATCTGGTGACTCGGTGCTCACCATCACCACCACCACCCCAACCCCCATCCGCCCACCCCCACCCCTTCCCTTTCTCTGCAGCAGTAACCTCTTCCCCCCCCGCCCCCTGCTTATTGCTCCAATCCACCAAAAGGGCCACCAGGGTCAGATGAATCTGAAGGGAACCACCACCATGTATTAACGTGTGTGCCCCCACCTCTCTCCCTCCCCCCCCACCCCCTTCCCTCCCCCCCCCCCCCCCCCCCCCCCCCCCCCCCCCCCCCAACATCCCCCCACTCTCCCCGCTGCTGGGCGAGCTGCATATCTGGCCATCTTCACACTTCTGTGTCACGGCTGCGTCAAGTTTCACGTGCCAAGGCGTGATGGTGACCCGAGATAGCGGTGGACAATGGTGCAGAGTTTTCACGGCTTGAGGATCCGGCCGTTTAATGTACGCAAGGCCTAGATAGAGTTGTCGCCCGTCATCGAGGTGAGGTAGAAAAAACAAAGTGATAATGGAAGCCCAGGTGAAGTAGGGAGACGGTTGTGGCTGTGGATGAGAGAGAGAGAGAGAGAGAGAGAGAGAGAGAGAGAGAGAGAGAGAGAGAGAGAGAATGGGGGTGGGGGTGGGGTGGGGGGAGAGAGAGAGGAACGAAGAGTATGGCATGAACTCATATTTTTTGGGGGGGGGGGGGGGGGGGGAACGTTTTACCTTCTATTAGACTTGGAAGCATGTATTAATCAAGATCAAGAAAAATCCACATAACATACACACATGAGTACGCGCGCGCGCGCGCGCGCGCGCGCGCACGCACACACACACACACACACACACACACACACGCACACACACGCACACACGCACACACACACACACACACACGCACCACGCACATACAGAGAGAGAGAGAGAGAGAGAGAGAGAGAGAGAGAGAGAGAGAACATGTACAGTTCAAGATAGATGGCTTTCCGTTTTAGCGGCAGTTCATAACATCCTGAAAAAAAAAAGATGAAATAAACCGCGCAATGACAATGATCTAAAAGATAAAAGATGTGATCAAATATCTCTAAAAGTGCTCAAGGTGACAATTTTTTGAGGCGGTTTTTCTGAGAGAGTTGCTTGGCATCTTTTACCTGCATTTATTTTTTATATGTGCCATGGTCGACGTTGAGAGATTTAGGTTCTGTGAATATTTTTCAGACAGATGAGATATAAATAATATAGTTTTGCACAAGATAGGCCAAAACAACCAGCCGCCGTGGCGAAGTGGTTAGCGTCGCGGACTCTCAGCTGGGAGGTCGTTGGTGGTTCGATTACCATCAGCGTCATGTGGGATTTTTCTGCCCCGACCCAGAGTTGAGTTTGCTACGGGCTCAGTTGGGAAGGCTGGGACCACACAGTCGAGTTTCATCATCTACTAGATGGATAAGTATCTGAGAGCGTTGCTCAAATTTCCCGACCAACACTGCAGTTGTCTGTATCTCTCGAGCCTTGTTGATACCAGGATACATTATGAAAAAGCGTTGAATACAGCCCTGTCATGCAGTCTCAGCCCGGAATGGAAATCCGTAGCATCATCTCCATCATCCTCATCGATCAGCATTAAAAAAAAAATCTCAAATTCTGTGGCCCTTCATGTCCTGCTCTCATGGTGACCTCAGTGTCGATATATTCTCTCTCCGCGTCTATGGCCTTGGTTTCGTTCCGTTGGAATCACTGGTATCGGAAAATTCTTGGGGGCTGTCACTGGGGCTGTCGTTGGACGGACTTGGTGGACGAGCTCACTCTAGCCGGCTCCGCGACTAAGCAATTATTGTCGTCAGTAGGTGGTGTCCTGCTTCAGAACACGGCGCTACTGAACACCACCGAAGTGACTCGGCGGCAGCGCAGTGTCACCTCCGGCGGGTTGCCTCTTGACGACATGACGTTGACTACTTTGTGCCGGGGCTGCGGCGGGACTGACCGGGCTGTGGCTGTGGCTGTGAACTGGGGGCTCGGAATGAGCGGGGTGGGTGCAGTGCCACTGAGGTGGTACAGAAGATGGGAGCAGCAAAAAAAACAAAAAACAAACAACAAAAAAACCCCAACCAAACAAACAAAAAAGAACCCCACCCAAGCCAAAGAAAATGTGGAAAAAAAGGTTAGTGGTAAATAAAGAAGACGACAGTAAGGCGGAAGGGGAGTGTATGATGTACCTGGGTTTCCTCATGGCTGAGTCTTAAACCAATGTCACAGCATAATTCTTGACCTATGTCACACACACCACGTTCTCGAGCCCGTGCCACGCTACTGAGCTGGACCTATGTCACACCATGTATTGAACCTTGTACCCGACCATCGTTTTGTAATTATGTCACCTCATAGCATGGGGACTATTTCACACCATAGTCTTAGATCGATGTCACACCACAGTCTTGAACCTATGTCACGCGATCGTCTTGTAATTATGTCACATCATAGTGTTGGAACTATTTCGCACCATCGTCTTGGATCGATGTCACACCGCAGTCGTAAACCTATGCCACACCAGTCTTCGGCCTGTGTGAAACCAGAGTTTTTGGACCTGTGCCATACCAGAGTCTTGGACCTATGCTATACCAGAGCATTGGACCTATGCTATACTAGTGCATTGGACCTATGCTATACCAGAGTCTTGGACCTATGCTATGTCCAGAGTCTTGGACCTATGGGCACACCTCACATCAGTCTTGGGCCTGTGTCACGCCAGTCTGGGGCCTATGTCATACCAATGTCTTTAGTCTGTCGTGTCACACTTGAGTCTGGGGCCTATGTCATACCAATGTCTTTAGTCTGTCGTGTCACACTTGAGTTTGGGGCCTGTGTCATACCCATGTCTTTAGTCTGTCGTGTCACACTGGAGTCTGGGGCCTATGTCATACCCATGTCTTTAGTCTGTCGTGTCACACTGGAGTCTGGGGCCTATGTCATACCCAAGTCTTTAGTCTGTCGTGTCACACTTGAGTCTGGGGCCTATGTCATACCCATGTCTTTTTAGTCTGTCGTGTCACACTGGGAGTCTGGGGCCTATGTCATACCCATGTCTTTAGTCTGTCGTGTCACACTTGAGTCTGGGGCCTATGTCATACCCATGTCTTTAGTCTGTCGTGTCACACTGGAGTCTGGGGCCTGTGTTGCACCAGTCCTGGGCCTCATCAACACCAGCGATTCGGGCCTACGTAAGTCAAGTCTTGGGCCTGTATCACACCAGAGTCTTGTGTGTGTGCGTGCGTGCGTGCGTGCGCGCGCGTGCGTGCGTGCGTGCCTGCGTGTGTGTGTGCGTGCGTGCGTGCGTGTGTGTGTGTGTGTGTGTGTGTGTGTGTGTGTGTGTGTGGTCAAAGCTGTTCATGAGGGTACTCGTGCGCGCGCACACGCTTCTTGTGTGTGTGTGCGTGTGTGTGTGTGTGTGTGTGTGTGTGTGTGTTGTGTGTATGTGTGGTCAAAGCTGTTCATGAGGGTACTCGTGCACGCGCACACGCATCTTGTGTGTGTGTGTGTGTGTGTGTGTGTGTGTGTGTGTGTGTGTGTGTGTGTGCGCGCGCGCGCGCGCGCGCGTACGTGCATGCGTGCGTTGTTTTTTTTATTCGTTGGTATAATCCTGTGTGTGACAGTGAATTACCGCCTGTGCATTTGAGGAAGAGGCGGAAGTTTGGGGGGGGGGGGGGGGTGGTGGGGGGGGGGGGGGGGGGACTGAGTCGGGGGAGGAGACGATAATAGAGTGTCTTGTTAACATGTTTAACATCACAGGAAATAAATGCTGAATATACACATTCTTTCACTCTATACATGCTTGATCTACACATGATCTCAGTCCCTGATCATCACTCCATCCCTGATTATCGTTTCTCCTCAAAAAGGCTACTTACAGCTTTGCCCAAAATTACCGAGCCATCAGTCTGATCAGTGATCCGAGCAAGCTGATGCTGAAGATCCTTATGAACCAGACTGAAGC